>JAQGCB010002532.1:0-11368 GCA_034698835.1 Protaphorura tricampata | reverse complement strand
GAGTGTGTAATTTAATAATATTATTAAAATTCTAGGTCAAAATCAGTGATCGTTCTCTCATGCCCGGTGATGTTGTTCGTCGACTCATTGCTGGGAAAGACACTCAAAGGGGCTACTGTCGAAATATTCGTGTGACGGCCTGTGCCCAAATCCATGGGACCAAAAAAATCATTACGAATGTTTTGGCCTCCAATTTAAAATCAGTCCAGGTAAAAATTGGAGTGAAAATAAAATTATAAATCGATCGGTGGTAATTAGAATTTAGACATACATGTGGAATTTTGACAATGGAACATGTTTTTTTTTTTACAGAAAATGCAATCAGACGTGGCTGTTTATTTGGACTCTTGGATTGGTCTCGTGCGGGACATGAGATACAAAATCACTCTTCGTTTTCCTGATAATTCAGCATGTGTCGTGGACAGTTATGCAATCGGTGAAAATTTTGAAGACACTCGACAAAGTGCTGATGGATTTGGAGGTGGAGATATTTTCTATCCTGGGCAGAAACTGCGTGGACAGGTGTGGTGATCGAATATTTGGCCAATTTAATGTGTTCGAGGGTACACCAGTCACCATTCTAATTTTTTGATATTTTTATTTTGCTCTACAGATGAAATACTTGAAGGATGCAGATTGGTCATTTTGTTCAGATGATTTAAAACGTGCCAAAGATCGTAAAATGGTTTCTGCGATCGTGACGAATGTCCAAGCTGAAGCTATGAGTGTTCAATGGCAATGGCAAACACCAGAGAGTCCATTACAAAAAGAGAAAAGAGAAGAGAAACCTGGTGAAGTTCGTGCGGCTGGTTGGGAAAAACATCCACCACCTGGTTTAATTTCTGGTGAAGATTTGACTCGTGTCACTTGCCTCAATCTCTTTGACTCTTGTACCGTTCAATTGGGTGATATTAGTTATTACAATCCTACTGGAAAGGACACAATCATGGATCGAAGTGATTGGAAAAAACTTATGGCTGCTGGGATTGGGATTCATGGACCTCAACAACCTAAGAAATCTGAGACTTCAATCAAGGCTGCTGGTGCGGCTGAAGAGGTCAAAGTTGATGAATCTGCCTTGGGTGATAGTGCACCGATCTCTGGGGTTGATAGTGATAATAAAATTGAAACAGTGAAGACAAATTCAGTCGGTCAACTGGTGAGTAAACGAGTAAAGTATAGATTGGAGGAAAATAAAAACATGGAAAAAAATACTTATAATTTCTTTTGACAGTCTCAGCACGGTCATAAACACAAATCTCTTCCAAGAGTGTCTACTCGAGCTTTGCGGAAAAAGAAACTCAAGAAATCTCGTCAACAGCCAAAGCTTCTCCTTGTCCCTGAAACTCAGGTCGTCGTTGAAACAGTCCATACTTCATCCAGTGTCGACGTTGTTTGGCAGGTACGTTTTACTACAAATTATTTTTAACATTGTAACTTTGAAATTTTGAAAATACAAAATTCTAAAATATTTTTTCGATTTACTAGGATGGAACCATTGAAGAAAATATGCTAAGTGTTGAACTTTACCCGATTCATCATTTAGATGACGTAAGAGTTTTATTACAGCTGAATTCAATTTTTTCTTCAATTAATAATGTTGTACATTATGTTTGCAGCATGAATTTTTTCCTGGTGACTTTGTTATTCGTGCTGAATCTACTGACTTTCGAGTTTATGGTGTGATTCAAAGCATGGATCACAGCGGTAAGTATTAATTAGAAATTTTTGTATGCAAATTAAATGGTAAGCATATTTAACATTCATTTTCCTACTCGTACTCAAAGGTCGTGTCGCATTGGTTAAATGGTTTGAGGCTTATTCATTCGTCGGTGAACAACGCCCTACTGAGCTTCAGGAAGAAGAAATGTCCGTGTACGATATTAAGGATCATCCAGATTTTCGATTCCGCCCTGGAACAATCGTCATTCGAGTTGCAAATATGCTTCCTACTCAACACTCTGCTGGGCAGATTTTGGATAACTATCCAGATGGACAAGTAAATCTCTTTACTATTGAATGATTTACGATTGAAGGTGTAATTGTGTAGCCTCATTTTTCACGTTGTAAATTTTAATTTGCAGGTACGTGTTTGGTGGACAAACGATGTGACGAGTTCATGTTGGCCACAAGATTTGTTTCGTCTTGGAGATTATGATTCTGATGAAGGAGAAATGTGGGATGACAATGGGAATGGATCTGACAATGAGTGTGACGATGGTGTCGAGAGTGATACATCTTGGGAGACTGGTAAGAGCGGAAATTGACATTTTTATAATATTTTAGGACATTTATGTGTTATTCTGAAATTCATCGCTTGATTTTGTTGTGCAATTTTAGAAGTGGAAGAAGAGCTCGTGGAGTCAGACTCTTTGAATCGTTATAATTCCATCGGGAAACTCATTGAGCAAATCCAATCCAGTTTGGTTGGAACTCGAGAAACAATCATTGCCACAGCTCCTGTGTCTGTCTCAGAAGATGGTCAAGCCGTGTCTAACACTAATTTGAGTGACACACTGGACCGTCGTGGAATCACAAAGAAATTGTTGCTTATTTTCAAAGACTGCCAGTAAGCCAACAAATCCGAACAGTAGCTTCAAATGCAATCCTGTTTTTTTTACATGTTCTGTCTAATTCTAACCATTATGATTTATTTTTCAGATACTTGGATAAGATGATGGGCTCAAAATTTTTTGATGAAAAGTTTTTGAAAGATTGGTTCAAACAAATGGAGTCAACTTGTAAATCTGGACAAATGTTGGAACAAGTCAAACGTTTTTTTGAAGTTTCTGGACTAGAAAAGAGTGGAAGTTCTTTCAGTATCAAGGATGGACTCAAAGTTGAGGAAACTTCTTCAGAAACATCCATGCCTGAACTCATTGACGAAGCACCAGCATCGTCCTCGTCTGCGACAAGTGTTGAAGAAAGTGACAGTTCAAAAAGCGCAGCACAAACTGTCCTTGTCTCTGAACTCTGCTCAGTCATTTTGAACAAACTCGTTGCAGCACACAGTGAGTATGAAAGTCGTTTTGGAAGTGTATTATCAGAAACAACTTTGACTGGTGAGAAAAATGAGGCTAAAAGTTTGCCCAGTATAACTGAAGAATCTCCTGTGGATGGTGAAGTGCCAGCGACTCCGGCTCTGACTTTGTCAGGTTTGTCTTCAAGGATTGAACCAGACGTCAATATAGATCGAGTAATGAGAGAGCCAGGAATCATGATCATGATACCTGCCCCACCCACAAATACACCCTCTGTTTCTCCACCACCACCCGGAGAGTTTGGCCCGATCGCCCCCAAAGAAGTAAAGGAAGAGGAAAATCTGGAGAGGAAATCATCATATTTCACTTTGATCGACAGTGTTCCAGATACTCATCGCTATCGTCTCACATCTCTACAACCTCAAAATCAAAGACAATTCCTTAAGTCTGTACGTGCAGAAGTTAATAAACTTCGTGAAAATTTACCAGAAGGGATTCTTTTCAAGGGATATGAAGATAGAATGGTAAAATTTGTCACGGTATTTGTAAAACTACGTTTGATTAAAATGAGGTGTTAATTTTGTGTTGGATATTTTAAGGATCTGTACTCCGTCATGATTTCTGGACCTGAGAATACTCCATACGAGGATGGGATTTTTCTCTTTGACATTCAACTTCCACCGGCCTACCCAGATGGTGAGTTAGAATAGAAGCAATTTTTGGTATTTTGTCATTCGTGGGGTACGAAAGAAATTGTAGCCATGTATAATTTAATTTTAATTTGTCCTGTTCTGTTTGATATTATCAGCTCCACCACTCGTCCACTATGTGTCTTTTTGTCCGGACAGATTAAATCCTAATTTGTACGAATGTGGAAAAGTTTGTGTTTCTCTACTTGGAACTTGGAGTGGGAAAGGAACAGAGGTATGGACTTCGGAGAGTTCTCTTTTGCAGCTTTTGGTCTCAATTCAAGGTAACATTAATTTTATAATTGTATGTAATTCCTAAAATGTATACCTTATTCGCTGTCGCTGTTTTTGAGTTATTCTCTAAAAGCAAATATTATAAAAATAGGACTCATTTTGGTCCCCGAGCCATACTACAATGAAGCTGGATATGAGAAACAACGTGGAAGTCAACAAGGTCTGGAGAATTCTAGAATGTATAATGAAATGGTGCTCATCAAATTAGTTCAGTCCATGTCCAGAATGTTGGCAAATCCTCATTCACCTTGGGAAGAAGAAATTACTCGTCATATTCAACTTCATGGACCCCGGTTAGAATTTATAAAAAAAAAACTAACACCGAGCTAGAAAATATTAAATTGTGCCCTGAATTTTTTTTACCTATCATGCACGGGTCCATTTAACACACTCTTCTCATTTTTTTACTCAGAATGATTCAACGTTATCGTCAATGGCTCATGATATCAGAGAAGTCGTCCACCGGTGCCAGTGAGTTACTTTTAGTTATTAGTTTTTCCATATTGAAATATATATCCCATATTTTTAAAATGCAATATTCTTTTTTTGAAAGGTGTTACAGAAGACAATGGAATTGGACAACCAGGTTTTCCACTTTTACCTGTCTCAAAAGGATTTTCTATCACACTTAAGAAAACATTGGATAATTTTGCCAAGCAATGTGCTCCATCCACTCCAACTTTGTCCGGTCCAGTTGGTTTTGGTCTTGGTCTTGGCCTTGCTCCTTCAACTACAAAATCTGCCTAAAATCGATCTCACTTTGTCTGCGTCAACTTTATCAACGTCTCATCCAAATTCAGAATAATATATACATTGCACGCTCTCATGCATTGATCTGCTCATTCTTCAAATTAAAATTGAAATTAAATTATTTCAATGAAAAATACTCTTTGAACATGACATAATTATAATTATATAAGTCAATTACTTCATGGGATTCAGAATTCAGACTTTCAGTCGTCCAGTCGGTCTGAGCGTCCGATTCAACCCCGGTAATATCTAATAAGCCAAATCCAAATCGTTCCATGTCGTCAACTCGCTTATATTATTAAAATACAAAAAGAACGCTTCAAATTGAACGGTGTTGTGGCCATAATAAAACGTAATGCATATAACATTAAGTTATAAATAAATTAATTTATTACGTAGTTGGTATGGATATTGTTCAAAAACACGCAGTTAGGTTGAGTTTGGAATGTAAATATTCGAATTAGTTTGTAGTTTACTTAATTTTAAGTAGGCAAAAAAGTCCAGCCAAACTTATCAATTAAGAAAAGCAAAACTGTTTTCTTAAAATTTCGGATTATGTGCATGATTTTTTTGGGAAATGTTTACCACATATTATTCAACAGCATTCTACAGTATTGTAATAATTACAAAACGTAACGTTTCGGGCTGTGCTTGCATTCAATTCAAAGCAAAAATCGCATTGCTGTCCTTCAAAAGATTAATATTCGAACTTGTATTAGATTATTAGAAAATGTAATGAATGCTTAAGGCTGATTTGGGAAACTTTAGTTATAGCCGAACTAATTGGTGTGCCATTGGCTGAAAATGAAAACTGATTTACTCTATGTAATAAAAATAATTAATCAAAGACAGTTTGTACTAATTATAATATTGCATTGCCTTGAGGTCGACATAGCATTCTGGTACGGGCCTGGGAAGTTTTTAGATTACACAACGTCCTAAGAGTTTTTTCCACTTCCATTCCACTCCACTGGGCAAATTGAAACTTATAGACCGAACGGGTCAACGGGTGTTGTCGAATTATCTCCGGTATCCTCCACCGTAGTGACCGTAGTATATTGAGATTTGAGATGCTAAACAATTATAACAATCGCTTACGACCATGGTCAATTAACATGGGTAATGTATACAATTGATGTCAGGTCAAGGTCCTTTTAACGTAGTTCCCCTTTCCAGGGTTTAAAATGCCAAATTCTCTGAAAAGGATACCATATATGGAAAAGCCACATCAAAAGACCCCGATCCCACGTCAGAATCAGAATTGGCTAATTTTTACACACATGTTACGGTTTCATGCTTCTTCTAGCGTAAGAAAACATGTACAATATAATATATTCTTTAACCTCTGCCGACCTATCGTGTTGGGATGGGACCTTTCACAAAAGTTGTTCAGAAGGTCAAATGCTACACTACAACATTATCAAAAATTCAGTCATTCAGTCAGACACAGGTCCGTTTGTCGTGCCCTTTCTGCGGTATCCGGTATCCTTTCGTTCATTTTTTTAATTATTGTTAGGTATGTATGGTTTCAATATAAAATGTGTATCTACTCCGGATAATAAGCCATGCCGCATACCTGGAATCTGCGGTCGCGGTCACGGTCCACGGTCTCGCGGTCGCGGTCAGTAAGGTATTCGGCACAAAATTAATCTGTCAATCATGATGCGAACCGCAAGCAATTTCTCACTTGCCCCAAATAGCATTGTGGATTAGCATAGCGATAGGCCATAACCCTAGCCATTTACAGGGCGGTGAGAAAGTGTGGCGATTCCTATGAATTTTGAAAACTTTTAACAAACAAAATCATAAAAGTTTTCTAAGAATTATTTTGATACCGGTTTTTCAGTTTAAAATCTTGTAAATTATACGTAACTGCATAATAGGGCTTTTCCTGTTTTTGGCGTTCAATTTTTATTTTAGGACTACCTGCGTGTACCGACCGGCCGCGGCCCAACCCAAACCATCCTTTGCGCCTTTGAAAATTAATTGTCAATATGGAAACTGAAGAAGAAGGAGAGATTCCAATGGATACTACTGGTTTGTAGATTTAATTCATCTTTATCTTTAATTAATTAATTTTCAATTAAATATGAATCATGCGTGTATTTTTTAATATAAATCATAAATCCCTGCCTGAGCGGAAGGCTTCTCATTAGTTTTGTTAATTGATTTTCTTTTAAAAAAATTATTTAGAAATTGGAATGGAGACTGAATTCCCGGCCTTTCAAACAGATGAAGACCCAGTTGAAGTTGAAATTGGGAATGAAGTCGTAATGACGGTTGAAGATGGGGAAGATGATTTGATGGATGAAAAAGAAAATGGTTCTTTACCAGAATTTGAAGAAGAATGTTTGGAAATAACTCGAAGACGATTGTCTCAAGAGAGGGAAGGGAATTGCTACTGGTATTAATTAATAGAAATTAATTAGAGTGTATCCATTTCGGCCTTGATATTTATTTATTTATCCATAAATTTTTTAGTGGAAAGGATCGTAATCTGAATATTGCTGAACTTTTGTGTGCTTCCTGCAATCGATGGTATCATGAGTCTTGCATTGGATATCAACTTGGGAAATTAGTTCCATTCATGATGAATTATGTTTTCATTTGTAAAAATTGTTCACCGACTGGGTTGGAGTCTTTCAAGAGAAATCAAGCACGTATGTACAAGTAGTTGTAATTTTTAGAAAATCCAACAATTGAATTTTTAAAGCCCACAGTTACATCTATTTTGTATTTATATTTTTGTACAGAATTCACTCAAATGTGTGTGACAGCTCTTGCGAATTTGACCCAAGCTGATGTGAAGGATGGAACAAATCGTAAACTCTTCTCAAAGGACAAGGACATCATTCCATTTTTTGACATGCATTGGGAAGGGATGACGACGACGACAAGACGGGTTACACAGTCTTGGCATTCTACGGTTTGTAATACATTTCAATCAGTTCACTTTCTGTAAAAGTGCAAGCATCTTGCACATGACAAAATATTACGTAATTTTTTATCCCTTTCAAAATTAGGTTTCACGGACCCTCATCAAAGATGTTGGGACTTGGTTAACGTACGAGGAAGCTCCAAACGATCCAGACTCGCCATATTTTGGGTTAACTTGTCTGGACTTGACTCAAATTCGACCGAATTACGAGGCAATGATTCGGAGCGGACATTTGCGAGTGGCAGAATTACAAAGTTAGTGAATCAAGCCAGAATTTAATGTTTCTGCTTTCTATTTTGGAATTATAAAATTTCTACTTTCTCTTAATCAAACCACTATAATTTGTCTGTACAATTTTAGATTCAAACGCAACTCTTCGAAGAGGAGGGAAACGTCGGACTGTGGCAGATTTGGTGGGTTTCAGCCAAGCCTCAATTGCAAAGAAAACTCGCGGAGATAATTTAACAAAACAGACCATCGGTCATGGCTACCCAAGTGAACATCCATTCAACAAGGAGGGCTACCGATACATTTTAGCAGAACCAGATTCCATGGCACCATTTCGACAAGAATTCGACGAGAGCAGTGACTGGGCTGGAAAACCAATTCCGGGATGGCTCTATCGTGTTTTGAATCCGTCCTGTGTACTTCTTGCTTTGCATGACAGAGCTCCTCAACTGAAAGTCTCAGAGGATCGATTGTCGGTTACAGGGGACAAGGGATATTGTCTGATTAGAGCAAATCATGGTAAGATTTTTTATATACTATTATGATATCTGTATTTTATTGGTTGTCCATTACAAATGGCCGTCCATCTACAACCAAATTTACCTTTTACTTCACTGCAGGGGTCCACCAAGGTTCATGGTACTGGGAAGCTAAGATTACGGATTTGCCTGAAGGTGGAGCTTGTCGAATTGGGTGGGGTCAACAAAATACGAATCTTCAAGCCCCATTGGGTTTTGACAAATATGGCTACGCCTGGAGATCAATCTATGGTACAAAATTCCATGAGGCCAAAGGAAAACATTACGCTAATGGAGGCTACACTTTGAATGATACGATTGGTATTCTCATAATTCTATCAAGACCCAAAAAACTGGCCTCCCTCGTACCTCCATCTCATAAGGATAGGGTAAGTTTAGAAACTTTAATCATACTGGTAAAGCTGAGTATTCCAACTCGAACTCCCAAATGCACACAAATAAATTCGAGTGAAAATGAAAGGAATTCCCCAAAAATGACGATATAACTATTTTTACTATTTTTAGCCACTGGTAAGATTCAAGTCACATCTTTACTATGAAGAAAAGGATATTACCCAAGAGTGTGACTTGAAAAAAACACGGAAGGGTTCAAAAATCATATTTTTCAAGAATGGAGTGTGTCAAGGCGTGGCCTACGAAGACATTTATGAAGGATTTTACCTTCCAACAATATCAGTTTATAAAAACACGACTGTAACAGTCAACTTCGGACCAGATTTTGCCCATTTCCCAAAGGAATTTGATTGCCAAGGAGTAAGTCTATCTACAATAAATAAAATTCCACTATTTTTTATACAATTTGTCATGATATTCATGTTAACCGACACGATGTTGTTTTTACAGATGCACGAAAGAGTAGAAGAGGCAATTATTGAACAAACGGCAGCAGATTTGCTATTCTTGACTGAAAATCAAGGAATGCTAAGATTGGACAATGTTGTGCCACTCCCGAGTTAAAATCATGATAGAAATTTTCAGACTTTATACTTAAGAAATAGATTAATTTTTCAGCCTTTGTAAACCTCTCCTGATTCTGACTCATCTTTTTAAATTACTTTTGAACCAAAATAAAAGTGAGCATTTTGTAGATATATTTTCTTTCTGGCTCTGTGTACTTTTGGCGTGTCAGGTTTTCAAGATTTTTGCACAAGACATTCGAGACTCGAGATTCCATAAATATTAATTTACTGGCAGTACTTCAATAGAAAACAACACTTTATTTTTCTAGAGTAATTGACTAAACATCATCTGGCTTAACAATTGTAGTAAAAGTACAATAGTAATTTCTCCATCATCGAAACTTCAAAGTTTATTCTTAGGGATAACAACTCCTGTAGGAACCGGACCCAGTTGATCAGTTCTTCCGACACCAGATTCCGGATCATTGGCCCTAACAGCTGCAATTTTATTCAGAGATTTGAAAGTTCTTGGCTCCCAAACTGCAAGATTTGCTAGTGTTTGATGATTGAGAAGAACTTGTGATTGTGCAAGACCTTCTGACATTGATTGTTGTCCTTGTGGTAAATACCCCAATTCTTGACAACCAGCTGTGATTCGATCATTCCAGAGTCTGAGATAGGCTCTTTTCCTAATGTCTCGACCTCTTGTCACATTCTGCAGAGATCGTTGAACTCGACGAATTGCAATCGAAAAACAATTCCGGGCACGTCCGTAAAAATGAGCAGAAAGTTTTAGGATTTGACGTTTTCTCCAATAAGGATCAGGTTTTTGATTGAATGGATGTCTTCGGAATAGGATAGCCGTCAAGTTCACCATTATGGTTCTGTCAAATATTAAGATGAATTTCTTTACAAATTCCAAAAATATTATAAAAATAATTGGTATTCCACCAATATAAGGAGGAAAAGCTTCCAGATAAGTACAGTTCCTATTACAAAGTAGTTCGTGAAAGAGAAAGCCGAAGAAGTGTTATTGCTTTCACCACCCCGCACAGCACATTGCAGCACATCAAGTCAAATGCGATATTAAAAGGGTGGTAGGTAGTGCATGGGACCCTCACCACAGCGAAGTGACAAGGGAAGGGATGTCTTTATAAATGTGCTATCATAAACCGATAGTACCTAATATTAATGATAAACTATCGCATTTGCGATATTCTTGAGAAAATTCTTGAATTTAAAAAGTTCATAATTTTAGTTTTATATTGATTCTAATGTTTATACTAATTGACATCGCTTAATATGGCTAATTAATAATATATGGCTTACCTTAATTAGATTTCGGCTTTTCGCTATGAATTCAAAGGTTAATCAGTGACTTTTTCAGTGATCCAAACTATCGCAAAAAAATTTGTCTCGCGGTTCGATTCTTTTTCGGTGTAAAATTTCATAAATTGTACACGTGAGCGGGGGTGCGTGTAGCAGTCCCTAAGAACCAAGGATTCCGGCCGTCTCAATATACCCCAAATCACGAATTCGATAACTTTTGTGTCCATATTTTCTTGGATTTTAAAATAGTTTTACATTTTTGAAAATTGAATTTATTGTGAAAAATTTTGTCAAAATATTTAAATATATCCATCTATTCATTTTTGTAGCAATAATTGAATGTTATTTTGCTTGCAGTTCGCTATGTCCGTTAAGTTAGAACCAAAACCAAAAAATTTGCCCCCCCCCAGAACCAAAACTTAAATTTCTCGAAATTTTGGACCTGGACCAAAAAACAAGATGGGCCATTTTGTTCCCCTACCATCCCTGCATTCAACGGTGAAAACCATTTTAACTTCCAATGGCAGGGTACCGAGAAAATCCACTTTGAAATTTTTTTGAAACTTTTTGAATTTTTTCAAAAAAAATTTGGACCTGGACCAAAAAACGAGATGGGCCATTTTGTTCCCCTACCATCCCTGCACTCAACGGTGAAAACCATTTTAACTTCCAATGGCAGGGTACCGAGAAAATCCACTTTGAAATTTTTTTGAAACTTTTT
>JAQGCB010002531.1:0-11370 GCA_034698835.1 Protaphorura tricampata | reverse complement strand
TTACGTGTACTTGTACATACAACGGAATGGGCAGCAATACATAGTAGTAGTAACGCACCCACGGCCTATGAATATAAAAAAATGCAAGCAAAATGAACAAACTTACACCCACACGGTCTATCATGGTGTAAACTATAAATACCCGGGAGACAAAATTCTACTTTCACTTTATCATCCAAAAATTACAGGACTTTAATTTAGTCGTTAGTTAATTGCTTTCATAATTGCCAAATATTTGAAATGAATCCATAAAAATTAATTTAATTTAATTTACTGACTCAAAAGGAAGGGAGAGCCATTCAGCCATTCAAGGTACGGTACGATTGCTATTGCTACAATGGGGGTCCTTTTCTGAGGCCACAAATGGCGTAAACATTTGAAGACCGTCAATAAAATACATACAAGTGGTCCATGTTGTAGAGCGTAAGGTAGTACTGTACAAACTCATTGACAATTGACATTGAATTATTACAACTCTAAAATTGACCTTCACCTTCATTGGCAACGCCCGTTCCGTGAGAATCTCCTCGTTCAATTTTTGAGGACAAAAGAGAGAGGGAGAGACCAAGCAAGGGGAGAAAATGGGGATTTTAAAATAATGATTTTCTTCGGGTTGAACAGTACAGTATAATGACAAGGACAGACGAGTCAGTAGTATCGTGGATTGTACAGTGTACATTGCTGTTATGTATGTTAGTAAGTAGCAGTGACACAAAGCGACTTTCAAATGACTTCTCCCATTATTGCCACCAAATGCAATGCCTTCGGTTTGACTTTTTACTACGAAAAACCCATTCATGAAGAAGTTTATGGGATTTGAAGAACAAAACCTTTCGTTTCGTTCCATAGCGAAAGAATACATTTAGAATTTCGACTCAGGGAGCGACCTGACCGACGACCCTGGGAAATCCAATGTTACATTTCAGAGGGGGTTCGCTTGCCCAGAAATTCCTTTAAATTAAACCTGCAAATTACAGTCTAATAAAATTAATTGGCGTTGACCGAAAATAGCTTGGCTATCAATTTGACCTCCGTGAAAATACTCACATAAATAGTATAAAATAAATAGCTCCATTTTGGCCAGATTTCCAAGCCTCTCTGTGGTAAGACAAACATTAAACGACAGAAGTGTTTGAATTCTGTCGGAATAAATGACCCTCTTAATTTGACATTCTGTGAACGCTCTACACTGCAAAAGCTTAGCCGCCCCCACCTGGAAAATCTCTTTGACTTGATTTCTTGAGCGTAGAACCATCAGCATCACATTTCCAGGCGTATAAGGGACAAACTTTTTTCTTCTTCTTCTCACTTTGAAGACAACAATTAGGATTTCAAAAAATATATGGGAATACCTCGTACCTCCTCTCCTAGTGAACAAAAGGTTTAGAAATATACTACCTTACGCTTACGTTTACGCTTACGCTCCTCACTCAGCTTAGCTGAAGCTGAGCTTCCAAGTAACAAAGAAAATGCAATGAGCCAAAACTACAGATAAAGTCGAAGGATGGAATGCTTGGAAGATAATGCATTTTTATGGAACGGTGGTTTTATGTCCAAAAAATCTGGACACATACGACGTGTACCTCCTCCGCTCCCGCTCTACCTTTTTTCCTTCGGTTCTTTACCCCGGTTTCATATTTTCTTTCAATTCAGCAATTTTTTATTATAAAATGAACGTATCGTTTTTTTTTCTCTCGTCCTCTTCACTTCACTCAACTACAAGAAGTGAATGAGAAATCTACAGAAGAAGACGAAGAAGAAAATTATTTGGACCAAAAGAAATGTTTACTTAAGTCTGAAATATTTTTTTTTCTTCGTCCTTTTCGTCGAGTCAACGACGAAACGAACACATAATCCCTTCCGTCCCTTTAATCAAATTTTATACTCAGATGGCTTTTGAAGGAATAAGAAAAAGAAGCAGAAGCAGAAGAAGAAAAAAACCTCTTGAAGGAACTCCAAGACTTGCCCTGCCCCAAACCAATCACCCTTTTCTTCAAACTCGTCCACTACTTTATGTCCGACTTCTTTGATCAGTCAAACCAATAATAACCTGTCCTTTCCTGGCCAGGAGTCCTTACGACGACGTCACCGTCACGTACTGTCTGTATATGCCGTCAAATCATCGAATATGTCAACTCAAGTTTTTGCACAGACAAAATTTTACTGCAGTCGTAGAATGCAACAAAATTAATTAAAATTTTAAAATTGGAGGAACCGGACCAGTTCAGCTCAGCCTGGAGTTCTGCTTTAAAATACAGTAGACAAAAAGTGATATTTTTGTGAACCCGGCCAAAGCCACATTTCCGGTAGAGAGAAATCCATCAAAATCCTCCCCATTCATTGAATCGTCGTTCATTCCAAAATCAAACTTTTCTCAGGCCTGCCGAACTGGAGCAGAGACTAAAACTTCTAGACCAGATTTGATGAAAAGAGATGATACAATAAATACCCACCTCTCCAATACAGCAGAGTACAGTACAGAAATTTTTTTATACTATATAAAAAGTCTTAGAAAAATAAAAGCATTGAATTCAATGGGAGCAGGAGCTAGTGGACTTGAGCTCATCTGCCGTCGCGTCCCTGTCATTCATTACTTTGCGGAATGAGTGAGTTGGTTGGACCACCGCCGATTTTCGACGACAATTTCAAAAGAAACTATGCGGTTGCTTGGTTGGCCATGTCTCTTGTCTCTGATTCTATCGAAAGTCAACCAAAACGATGGACCGGCCGGACCAGCCAGGTTAACCAAAAGAATGACCCGAACATTGTCCACATTGTCTTGAGGTTTGGAGGACAAGGTTGACTGGTCAAAAACTTTGTACGGTTCAAAAGCTAGTTTCAGCTTAAGGTAAGCTCCTTGTCCATAGATAGTCCATAGTCTTCGTCCGTTTGACGGAAAGTAATGGACGGGAGAACAATAAGTTTCCGAAATCAGTCATCGTATTGGAAGTCTCTAACCGTCAAACGAAAAAAAATCTAAGCATTCATTTTATTTTTGGGAACTTTCCTGTATGCTTTGGGAACAAAAAAAAACGCAGCACAATTTTATTCCGAATACATGAACCAAATTTCGAACCAAACTTGTCTAAAATGTACATAATACAATCAATGGTAAATTTCTGGACAGGTACAATAATTAAAAAACAAATAAACTGATTCGGATGGCCCCGAGCGAGGCTACGTTCCGTTCCATCCAGGGGATTATTTGAATAAGCTCAGAACCAGGGTTTTTATTTTTCGTGAACCCAAGGAACCACAATAACCGATTCACAATGCCACAAAATAACAATCCGCCGCATGTAATACCCTCCGCAACATGCAACTCTCTACGTTGCCTTCGAAAAAAGAACAATAGACAACGTGTCAAATTCAATAATACATGCTTGAGTGATGGAATGGAAGATTTTATACACACATGTTACAGAGAAAATTTACAATTCGGGTATCACATACATATAGACGGTACCAAATTGTACAAGAAAATTTCTAATCCGAATGAAGACTAGACTTCAAGTAGTCGATTAAAAAATTATTAAACTCCAAAAAAAATAAACTCATCCAATTTTGTATATCGCCTGTAACAAATTCGGACAAAAATCAGGGCCGAAATCTGAAGAGTGCAGATGAGAGAAATAGAAAGACAATGCGGACAGACCAGGCAGTACCGGCACTGTTCCGTTCCGAGTCCCAACTCCAACAATACAATTCCGATCTAAAATGAGTGATAGGCTTCAACTCATTGTTGAACTCCAAAGAGATCAGGAGCTAGCTACCCGCCCTTTTCACTATTTCAATTCTCCAGCAAAAACCACTACCAACGTATCAACCATGAAACATTCTTTCATTCATCAATACTCAACAATTAACCGGCTCATCTCTCAGTTCAACTTCAACGAAACAAATCTTCTTTATGAAAAAAAGTCGGTCTCTTTGAATTTCCAGACCGCGCGGCCCAGCAATTCTTTTCTACCACCTTGGTTGCTTTGTACAGTAAACATTTAAATAAATGCCGCCCACGGTTGAACAGGCAGCACACAAAAATATTCTAAAAACTTAAACAACTTAAATATCAAAAAAATCATTCCCTAAATTTTGGCCACGCAGCAATCCATGCAAATTTTAGGCTAACTGGTGAAAGTCAACTTTCTCCATAGGAAACATTTCAACTTTTCATCCGAACACTAGTCGTTAGTGCAAAAAATGAGAGAAGCTTGAGAGAAATGGTCTGACGGGCCGGGCCGAGCCGATCTTCCTCGCAATTTAAATTTGCAAACTACATACAACTCTGTAGTTAAAAAAAAATAGACGAGAGAAAGGAATAATGGATGGACAGACACGTAGAGAGGCTGCGGAATCGATAGTTCATTGCATTGCATTACGTTACGTTGGTCATTGGCTTCGTTCGATTCTGCCTGCCATCATTGGGTTTGAGTTTCTACGAGGATCGTTTGGAGAGAAAAAAAAGAAGCAGCCCTTTGGAGAATCAGTATGCAAAATCCTTAGTAGTCTTCGTCGTAGAAAGTAGTCGTCGTACGTTGAAGTAGAGATGGGATCTCGTTACAGTTCAGTTATGCATAGCCTAGCGCTTACCTAGGCTTAGTCAGTTGAAGTGGAGTTTTTTTTTGTGGACCAAAGGTTCTCTTTTCTTTTCTTCTTTCTCCCAAGAATGACAAGGAATACTATTCGAGTGTTTATGATATAATAGTCAGCCCTTTCCGCTTTGCAATGTTCAAGGTCTAATACCTGGAGTGGCATGTTGTGGTAGACGCTTCAGTATACAATGTCGCCTGGTCTTTTTGAGCCAATTCAATTTTGAAATATTATGATACATTAAAATTTGTCCCAAAAATTCTGGTCCTCAGTAAACATTTGAATTGAAAATTATAAAAATTCTAAACCATTCTAAAAAATACAGACAGTCAGTCAGTCTGAATACTTTTCCTTGTGTTCCTTGTGACTGTGAGATGGATTCAAATGCCAATGTGAATGTGAATGTGAATGTCTGGCCCCAATCTAATGCAATGTGCAATGGAATGCAAATGCCCGGTATCGACTTTTCTTCCAAGAATACGTCTTTCGTCCTCATCTCTTATTCACTCTCACTCACTCATCTTCGGTTCGGTTCTTTTCTTTCCTTTAAAATAAGAAGTTCAGGCCAAACCAAGTCGTCGAAGACTCAGGACTAGGACGAGGACCGACTACAGAGTACAGAGGAATCCTTTCCATTCTAAAATAAATAATTACACTCCAAACTTTCTTTCCTTTCCTTCCATGACGTTCGTAGCCAACAGTAAAGAAAACCACAAGCACTAACTGAAATTTTGCTACATGATTTTTCCCCATGCAAATTCTCATGTTTTATAAAAATGCGAACATTTGAACAAAGCCATTAGTTTTGGTCTTGCAGGATTTTTAATTTTTGACCATTCAAAGTATGCTGCTGGTGAGTGAAAGTGAAAGTCAAAGAGAAAGAGAAAGTTGGTACACGTACATAATGGAAATTTCCACATTATCCAGACCGACCCTATCATGAAGATGACGAAGTATAGTGCGAAATGGATCAGTTATTCAGTCTATCTCCGTACATTTACATTTTTCACATCCATTTACTTCCTCTGCTCTGTATTAACAGACTCGGTCTAGGTCTAAGGATACATTACGGTTCGGGGTTGGTTCGTTTTTCGGGGTTAGGGAAAAAAGGTAGATTCAATGCAGATTATAAATTGCCAATATCCTTTTCCATCATCACATTCATGGGTTAACAAGACGGAGAGAGAGAGAGAGTGAGTATAATATACATACATAGCCTAAACCTTAAGTAAAGTAAATGTTCGCATCCATGCATGCATACACTCACTTTTTGGATCTTTGTAGATTCTACGTTAGATTCTAGACGATTTTCGTCTAAAAAAAAATACGAACGAACCGTACATGGATCCACCTCTTCTACAAAATCCATACATACTTCGTTGGTGGTAACTCCACTCAAGTAAAGTATAGTTAGCTAGTGTGTAACCCATGTGTGTAAAGAATACTGTACTACAACTGAACGAAAACCTGGTGAGAAATGGAAGATTTCTAACACGACCATTACCATCATCATAACTGAAGCCCAGTCATGGAGCTCAGCTTTGGGCACAAAGGGTGGTTCTTGTAAAACTACACTACAAAAATATTTAAAAATTCAAAAATGGTCTACCATAGAACCAGGT
This sequence comes from Protaphorura tricampata, assembly GCA_034698835.1. Classification (NCBI taxonomy): domain Eukaryota; kingdom Metazoa; phylum Arthropoda; class Collembola; order Poduromorpha; family Onychiuridae; genus Protaphorura; species Protaphorura tricampata. Next base: position 5,158 of record JAQGCB010002531.1, on the reverse strand, counting down.
TTGGAAATCCTAGTCTTGTAAATCGGGAGAAAGTGAATTCTAACCCATCCTGTATATGTTAATACCCCTTGCACCACCCTACCCGTCAAATCTCTATCCTATCCTTTCTATGCATGGATGACATAGTAAGATCCTGGAACAGAGCTCGGTGTACTAGGAACCTATAGACTACCCTTAATCTTACATGCATAAGGCATGTTTCTCATAACGCCCTTACATGCATAACAAGTGTTGTAAAGTGTATGAACTCATTATTGATCTGGTAAGAAGAAAAAAAACTCATGGCCTGGCCGGGTTAGGAAAGACCTCATGTTTTATTCTCAGGTCTTCTACATTACACAAGTACGTTACGCCGCGTTGGCCGTGAGAAGGTGACAATGACAATAAGTTTTTGGGACCCGACCGAAAAACCCACCCTCATCATCATCCCACGTCCTCAAATGCAATAACAGTCAATTTACGTGAAATAATATCCTGAGTCGTATGTCATCATACAACCAACCGGTCTTACTTATACAACATGCACAAAGTCGTCTTTCTAATGTAGTGTCTTGTCCTCGAATTTTGCCCTTAGATTTGTACAGGGTCACAAATATGTGTTGACTTGACACGACCTTTTGAGTCAGGACCTGAGCTTATATCTTCGAACTCGGTATAAAAATTCGCACTATAATATGCAAGTGGTTCCTAAGTTAATGACCACCCTGTATAAATATGATCGGAGCCACCAAATTCTAAATACCATGCCAGGTTTTCCTGTCTAATTCGAATCGCTTACTTCCATCACCGCACCACCGTCTGTGGTCCCAAAAATGTACAGTATATAAGCACAATGAAATGAAAATGGGGTAACAATAAGACATCCCTAGCTTATACTATAGCTTTAGCTTTTACGAAATAAAACTCATCTAAAGATTCAAGTTTTCATAATAAAAATGACAAGACACATACTCATGTGACAAAGAAAATTATTAATGCGTCGAGCGTCTTCCACCCAGAATATATATGGAGAAATATAATGTGTATTATATAATCATGTGTCTTCTTTATTTCTTTCCAAAGCAATCTTCTTCTTCCTTGTCCTCTTTTTTCATACGATCCGACTATGTAATGTAGACTTGGAAAAAAAAAGAAACCCTTTCAACGATATTCTAGCAGCGGCGCAGCGGAGAGACACGTATTGGTCTCCTTTCATTTATTTATTTACGAGGATTTAGAAAGGCAGAAAATCCTAGTTAATATTAATGTTTCCTTGTGCTTCATAGAAACTACGACATTATTTTTTTCTCAGAGCTTGAGCTTAGGACAAGGACCAGCTTTAGATGAAAATGCCAGGAATCTTGGAATCTTGGGAATGGAATGTACGCACACACTTTTACCTTTCCAGGTGAATGTGTACTTCCTAGCACCTCCAGAAGGTGGCTTCGTATGAGCGATATTTTACAAAAATTGACTCATCGCGATCGCAGCTATGGTAAAAAATGTTGGATATAGCCCAGTTTACATCAGATTTTTCTTTTTTAGGCTAAAATATTTGTTAACAGCACGATAATTAAAAAATTCCAATCAATCTTGGCAATAGTTTCACCAAATACGTGTTAACTATTCCCGTACGGAAAGCTCAATTTCCTTTCAAAATTTTGTACACCGAGATCTTGAACAAAAGCATTCGTAAGCGAAGTATGCAGCAGTCTTACTTTTACTTTACTTGAACTATTTACTCATAGGCAATCCATCCTCCGATTATTCCTGTCAAAAGTTCATGGAAGTGGAAACTGGCCTAGTAGGGAGCTGAAGCGCAGGCATGCACACCTGGGTTTCTAAAGACTTGTTAATGAGTTGGAGGAGTTTTTCTTTGCCGACCTGAGTAGACAAATGAAGGAACCAGAGTTGAGGGATGAAGGACCGCGAGCCCTTAAGATCAAGTCAAGGATATAAAGTCCAATGCAGTAAGCAAGGGAACTTAGGAGTGAAAGGGATTTGGAAAGGACAAAAGTAATGCGTAAGCAAACACAATGGATTAGGGAGGCTTGTATTAAAAAATAGGACATAAAGGGTCCACTCCTACTATTCCTACTACTACGTGGTACCTTAAACCCTTAAACCCTAAATGAAATTCGGATCCGTCCGTTGAAGGTAAGGTCAAGAATTGATTGTGTTGACTCGTTGTATCAATCACATCTGTCACACGCAGTTTTCAATTCTGTGGCCGGATTGTAAGACAATCAATTTCCCTACATAAATAAGCATCGTCGAATTACATCATCGGTCACGGTTAAGAATTTTTGAGGAAAAAGGAACCAAAAGTTTTTCCCAAACTTTTACACATAGGTACAATGGTACAAATTTGTGATTTGACCTTTTCTCTGATTTGGTTTTTTACCTGTCACATAAATATTTAAGGATTTACTAGCTACAACTACTCAAATCTCTTAATGTCAGCCCGTTCTTTTAATTATCAGATCGTAAAAAGATGAGCTGAGCACAAGAAAAGGAAAAGAAAAAGAAGGGATCAAAATCTTAACTTATAGGAATCACGAATAGAAAAAAAAATTCAACTCGTCTCCCTCTCCATCAACTTCACTCAACTTTGAAAGGATTGACATTCGAAAAATTAGTCAAACTTTGTTTTTTTTTCTTCTTCTTCTTAAAGTTGAGTGTGGGTTCAGATTAGAGTGAAAAAAAATATTTGTTTGTTGCCTTTCGTAATGTTTTCAATCTTCTTTGGTATTATTAAGAAGGGAGCCTCGATCCATTATTCTCATTAAGAATAGAGTATAGAATAAAACTCTGACTGACTGCGTCTGAGTGCCGGTACAATAAAAATAAAATAATTATAGGTTCCATGTTAGGAAAGAATTGATATTGATCAAAAAACCATCAGGCGGAAAATGTAGAGTTCAACCAGGTAGGGTTTTGGAGGTGAGGGAATGTACATTATACACAGAAATTATCTACTCAATCCATAAAAAGATAATTCAAAAATTCTTAGAATTAGAATTCAACCAATCATGACTAAAAATAAGTAAATAATAATTCAGAATCTTCCCATTGCGGATTTCCTGTTTTCACGAGAAAAATAAAATAAAATAAAATTATGTGATTGTTATTGTGTGTGGAAAAAATTGTTGCAGTCATAAATGCAGTTGTAAATATAAACGGAGCGGAACTTTTAATGACTTATTGCGGGTAGTGCTAATTATGAGTAAGTAATCAGTAGGTAAGGTAGTCTTCAACGTTGTAAGACAATAAGATGCATTTAATCCACGATTTTATCTTCATGTAAAAATTAATGGGTCCTAACAAATTAAATTTGATCCAGCAACAGTATTATAGTCCAGTTCTGCGAACCGTGGAAAAGGTGTGTGTGCTCAGATAATAGCATAAGGTGCGGTCATTGCAATTAATAGAATGTTTTGTTGGCACAGTGCCCGGTATTTTTCCATCCTTCCTGGTAATAGTGGCCGATAATAAATTTAATCTGGCCAATTTCTTCTTGTGAAACGGTCGAATTATGTAGCAAGTACATTTGTACATTGGTGTATGTTAGCCCAGTATGTTTCGGAGTACTGGCCATGGCCAGGGTTCAATTCCCCGGACAAGTTCTAACTACTAAGGAAAAAATTCGAAAGAACGGTCTGATTCCTACTTTCTACTCGAGATGGCCGAACATGTTGCGATGTAGTGCAAAAAAGCTCACAATTGTTAAAACTTAAGTGCAAAATGCAATGCAACCAACTACAAGAAACATGCATGACTCTTCCAAATAAATTAAAGAAATTATGAATAATATGAATGAATGCCTGCCAACGCCAAGTTTTTGCTCAACTATTTAGCTACAACAACAGTAGAAGCTAGACCCAATGCAATGGCAATGACTTCGAGTCGAGCGGAAAGAATAATCATGAATTAGACACTTATTATTACGATTACTCATTGGACAACAGGTGTTGGGTTCGTAGCGACTAGCGAATGGTGCCTACCGGTCTTTAACTTTATTCCTAGCTGTTATTTACTTCGTTATGAATAAGTAAAGAGACGGACGGACGGGATGGGATTCGAAGATGACTCGCAGAAAAACTTATTATTTCCTTCAAAATAAAAGAAGCACACTAAAAATGGTACGTCTGTGCTGTGTGAGAATCTTTCTTCTCGTCAAAAAATGTGAAAATAATGAATTCATGCATTATTATGAGCAGCACAGATCTTTAGCTTTCATTGTTTACATGGTATGCATGAATATTTCAGGTAAAAACTTACATACGTACATAGTTTTCGTAATATGGGAAATCTATGTACGAAGACAGGCATGAAAATCAAATCAGTTTGCTCTTTCCTTCTGCTCTGTAATGTAATGTAATGTCCGGTCGGAACCAAAAATAAGTATATAAAAAAAATAAACCGACGGACCAGATGAGACATAGCACAAGTACACAGTGTTCCTATTATTATTGTTATTATCAAAGAGGAGCAGACGGAGTCACATTAAATGTGGAGGAGAGCGTGAAGATGGAAAAAACAGAAGAGAGAGAGAGAAAAAGATGAAGAAGAAAAAAAAAAGTAGAAGTAGTAGAAGAGAAGAATAAAAATCAGAAAATGATTAAATACATAATGTGCGAGGAAACACAATAGAGTTGGGAAGTACAATAGGATGAAGGAAATTGCAAAATGATGAAAGATAGTTTTTTTTCTCTTCTTCTTCTTCCTTCTCTTTTTCACAAGATTCTTCTTTTTCCCTTTTTCTTTCTTTTTCCCTTCTTTGCTAAAAATCTACTACTACTCGTTTAAAGAATGTGTACGTACGTACGTATGAAACGAAACGAAACTGGATGTCGACTGTTATTATGGGTTCCCCCTATTATCACTACTATTTCTTTTAGTACTAACTAGATGTTGGAAATACAAAAATAGCACGTTCGGCCAAGACGCCACAAAATTGCCATAAGCCAAAATCTAATATCTAATGATTTCTGGGAAGATACGTACACTATCAGATATCTGCATTGAGGATTCTTTGAATTCCTAGGGTTAAAGGTCGGCTTAAGAAAAATTCTGCTGATACTTGATATGATACATACAGTCTAGCAGTAATGATAAGTGAAAATTTGGTCACCACTGACCAGTCTGACTAATTAGTATGAGAAGACTCCACGGCCAC
>JAQGCB010002530.1:0-11375 GCA_034698835.1 Protaphorura tricampata | reverse complement strand
CTGAATGTGAACCCATAGCAGTGTACAGTGGACTCTCTATATACCCAACTCGAGAAATGCACCAGAATGTGTCCAATAAAGAGAAAGGTTAATATACAGAAAGTGGAATAACGAAGAATTGTATGGAAAGGAAGTTCTTGCGTTCTTGACATTCTGGTCGGTATAGAGAGGTGTACGATATATGGGAGGTTGATATATAGATTCCACTGTATTGGAATTACAAGAAAGAACTAAAATCGTCATATTCATGGAAACAGTGAGAATGAAATTGATGTATACAACTGTTGTTCTGGAGCGGAAAATCCAATCTATTGGAAAGGTATTGAACATAATGGTAAAAAGAACTGGACGCTGTATCCTACAAGTGATCTCCCATATACTCCAGGTTGTACTTCCGCGTCAAACGACATTTCCTACATTGTGAATAGCTTTTTCTTGCATTTCATTCCATTCGCTTTGTTGGACATCGCCGCAAGATTGACAGGGAGTAAACTCAGGTATAGCTGACTCAATTTTCCATATTATCAGAGCAAAGCACAATTATAAATGCTCCGATTTGACCATAAATGGAATAAATTGACTGAAGTGTATCGCTATTTTACAACACAGGAATTTAATTTCAAAACAGACAACATGGTAGCGTTGTACAACAAGTTGTCTCCTGAAGACAAGATGCTATTTAATTTTAATGTCAAGGAAATTGAGTGGGATGATTACCTTGTGTCATACGGATTGGGAATTCGTACTCATATTCTAAAAGAGGACATTAGCACACTTCCGGCTGCACGGAAACACCTCAAAAGGTATTTTAACAGCAGCATACGATATAATATTTATATTAAATTGTGTAGAAAATAATTGGAGCTTTATTTTTGTATTTTTCATTTGCAGGAGACAATTGGTTTACAAAATCATTCAATTAGTAATTTTTTTCATTTTTTTTGTGATGATTTTATTGGGAACCATATTTTAGAATATTGATTGATTGATTGATTAAAATGTCAACACAATTTCTGAGGATTGAGTTGTGACACTGACACTTTGCTGATACTGAAATGCTATTATCTGTTTCTATAAATAGCTACTATTTTGTTCGAATATGAAAAATGATACAATGTAATAGCGTTTAGTGGTAAATCTGTCATCCAATAAAAACCCAATTGCAACTCATTGTAATTCCATTAATAATATTTACAATGGGTGCGACTTGTCTCCATTGTCAAAATATGTTCTGGTGAGAGGTTGAAGGGGAAGCCATCAAAGACAAGACTGAAATGTTTCAAGTTTCTAGAGAATTTGTGCTTTTACTAGGGGTTCCGGCTGAGAATGTAGCTCATGGGAATAAAAAGTCAATTTGTTAGTTCCATACATTTATTTCATTTTTAGGATTAACAATAAGGACAGCATATTTCACGGAATGTCAAATAGACAACACATATTTCCCTCACAAATAATTTACCAAATTATTGTGATGCACCCCTAACTGAGCGCAATTTGGCATACTCAATAATATGCTCCACTAAAAATGCACTTACAGAAACGATGGAAAGTATAATGTAAAGAAGGAAAACCAGTTGGACTTGAGAATCTAGGGATAAACTTTTCGCTTCATCTTTTCCTAATTTTAGAGGAAAAGATCTAGGACGCATCCCAATGGGGTTTCCCTTCTCATTTTTCTCATCATTGAGGGACACTGTTGGGCGGAATAAGTCAAAATATCTGTACCAGAAAAGTGTAATGCCTGAAGCTGCCAGATGTTCAAAAAATTGATAAACCTGACCCAACATTTCAAAATTTCCTCTCACCCTGATAATATCAATGAACGAGAACATGACTTCATCCATTACATAACAAGAAATATCCTCATTCCACAGTTCCATCTTACGGGCAGATTTTCTTAATAGGGATGGCTCTTTAAGTGTCTGCACACAGTCACAACTCGCAAGGTATTCAAAAGTCAAATTAAAATTTGGATCGATAATGAATTGAATTTGGGAAATATTCAAATCTGCAGTACGTTGAATATTTTCAATATGATGATCAAAAGATTCCTTTGGGTGTACAATGAATTTATGGCTCTCACTAAAAAGCTCCTTCGTATTCGAAATTATTTCAGGGCTCCGCGGTACAATTAACTTACCAGTCAACTCACCCTGGTAGATGAAATTAATTACGAAGAGTGGGAAAATGGCCAAAAAGCATATACCAGACCATTTTTTGATTTGCCTGGGCGATTGTGAGATCAGAATGAGAGCGACATCTATTGTCAATGTCAAATCTCGATGGAAAATACCGACGAGTACAATGACAAGAATTGTGCATGCCCATGTTGAAACATCAAGGAATTTACAAAATTTCCCCAACTTGGTTTCTCAAATGCTCGATCAATTGTACAATAAAAATATTTGAGAGACCATAAATCATTAAAAAAGAAAAGATCGTTTGGTTACTTTGATTCATCTATACTTTTCCAGACTTCAAGGCTATTGTAGCCTGGTGTGTAAAGGGAGTCGCTCATGTATACCAACCTGAAAGTTATGTTCAATTTCTGGGACACAATTTTATCGATGGCATGATGGTAACGACATTTGTGGCGCCGATGATATTTTGTTACTTCTGAAGATGTGAAATTGTGATTACAATATTTGTAAGGGTCCGTGAGCTCCTTAGATGAATCCACATGCCATACGTATTTTTTGTGTGTCGACCAATTATATTCGTAGTTCGTTTGTAGTCGCCTTAATTATGTGGAGAATCCTATTCTTGAAGATGTACATGTTGAGAATAGCTCACAAGATGGCCATAGTGCAATTGAGAGGAAGAATTGGAGTGACGATTTCAAAATCTGGGTGAAATCTTCAGGAATGAAATCTTCTCTAAATATAAAAATTGTGAATATGTTCACATTTTTGGTCATTTGTGAAGTAATGAAGGGTTGATACAGTGCATCTGAGAACATCATCTCTTTTAGATTGTCACTAGTAATAAAGATGAGGAATGCGTGACAAGCCTTCTCACTTTTTATTCCAGAAATAGCTTGATCGGGCGGACGTTGCAGTTTTTGCAGCCCAAGATGGGTTGGAATATATTTTTCGTTTAACTTCGTAAATATGTCTTGTTGGAAATCTGAAGGAGAAGGGATATGAATCCGACATTCTTCAAAAATTCTGTTTGGGGATATATTCGTAGAAATTATTTGTATAATCAGTGAAGTCAAACAAACAACTCTTACGAATCTTCCAGACATTTTAACGCAAGTGGTTAGCGTCAGAGCTATTGAACTGTATGGTGAGAGTGTGAGAAATCGTCTGATATACTTGTGCCTTTTCGTTCAGAAAACAGCTAGTAATTTGACAATTCAAATTTTTACCATTATAATAATTGGAGTGGTACTCCATCTCTGTCTGGACGTATCGTATCAAGATTTAATTTAATACTGACATATATCCACATGTATTTAAGAAGATCTTAAAATTTACTGTTAGAGTAATTGGATTTCAATAATACAACAATAAAAATGCTGTCATTTCAAACTTCACTTGTCCATCTGCTCTCAAATGAATGCGAATGTCGTATCAGTTCTTTTGTTATCTACAACTTGATGTCCGTCAAAATATTAACGGTTATAATCAACACTGCCAACTTTCAATGTGTCATCTCAAGACATCTCCTCAAATACGTAAGTTACGATAATCCTTCCCACAGTATTTGCTGAATTTTTAGCATTATAATATTTTGTGTGGTACTCCATCGGCACTTTTAGTCATCCAATTCAAAATGTCTTATTAAACTAACAAGGGACAGACACAACATGTATGCTAGTACCCGTAACCGACATATTTTATTTCTGGTCGCCAGGCATACTCCGAAAATGGATGAAAAAAATTTATCTGTTCGAACCATAGTTACACCTCCGAGAGATCACGAAAGGTCATCTTCCATGCAAGCATTAATATAATTCATTATCCACGAGTTTAAAATCTTAAGTTTTATTTGTTACAAAAAATCATCGTGATTGACAAAAAAGTACTCATTTATAATTCGGCATACCTTTTTGGACAGAGATGCTGTCACTTTCGGATTTTCTATCCTTATGGTGCATACTCAAATGGGTCAAAAACCGATTGATTTCAGAGATTCTCCGCTGTGTAGGAAATCATATTGCTAGAACGACATGAGGATCAGACTATCAGAAAGTACGGGTTGCGATTTCCATACATTTTTTTTCCGTTCGATGGCATTGTAGGTGAGGCAGGAATCTTTCATACAGACGACAAACCAAATTAAGGACTAATACATTTATATATATGGAATGGGACGTTATACATTGTATACCAACTCACAGCTTGGATTTTGCGCCCAATATAAGAGTGATTATACGGCTTGCATTGGCTCTACTACGGAAATTCCAAGGAATTTCGACTTCTTTTTATTTTGGATTCGATTTCTGAAGAGTTAATTATGTCGGATAAACGCCAAAATTATGGACATCTATAGTCCGTCTCAGACGAGAGGGGGGTTGTTTACGTTTTAGTCATTCTCGTGGGGTTTTGTGGAAAACGGTAGATTTGTGCAGTTATTCGAACAAGCGCCAAATCATGCGGCAGTGACCCTAGTTGGTTTTCACCACCCTGTGGAGTTTAGTTGGAATTTTCAGTAACAACGAACCGTAGCTAGGAGGTCCTAATGTCCCCGTTTCTATGAAACTGGTAAAAAATGGATTAGACCTAAGTGCTGATAAGACCGACACTAATTTTGGATGCGTGTCCTCCGGTTATATCGGACGCGAATATGTTAACATTAGTACGAAGTTTCATTTTCCCACATGTTAAGTATTTAGCCAATGTATGGGCATGGCCTGTACTGAGAATCTTAAGCTAATTGAAAAGTTTTTAAAATAGTAGAAGTTCTGATAATTTGAAGTGCAAGAGGCCATTAACGTTGGCCTGACCCGAAGCAGATTTATATTAAATGAGTCATGTGTACTTATTTACACAATATTTAAGTATGAAAACTCCCCGGATATTTCTAATTGATTGTTTTTAACTAATAGAAGTGTATTGCTACAAAACATCCGTTGCAAGTAAGATATATGTAGATCGTACAAGATTTGAATAAGACAAGCAATGTATTTCTTCTGCAGGTGCACATTTTTAAATGAACTGGATTTTAAAAAAGAGTTGTCGTTGTCGCTCATAACTTCAAGAAACCATTGTCATACTGTGTTGACAAATTGTGAATCGTCTACGTAGTGCCTGCCACGTCAAATAAGTTGTAATTATGACTAACTGGTTATGACCGTAATATTATCAATTCTCTCGTCATTACAATGTCATTGTTTACTCACAGCGTAAAGGACACATTCGTCCATACCCTTGCTATGATCGAATAAATAAACAAATAAACACAATCGTTAATCCACGGATTGTTTAACGGATAAGCGCCGACAAGGACAAGGCGAAAATTTTTCACGGGTTAAATTGACTCCAGCTAAATGTATATTTCATTTGCCCAATGTCGTGTAATTGTTTTTAAATATAGGTGACGCACATATTATCGTTATACAAAAACAAAACATTGTATTTGTATAAAATATAGAAGCATGAACTCGTCTACGCTTATCTATGGTCAATTAATCACTTTGAAAATACTTCGTTCTTTTCATATGGATGTGAGGTTACTCATAATTTGCATCAGAATTGTGAGCTTCCACGATTTAAATGCGTTTAATTGTAATGTGCATTGCAATAATTGCGATTCAGTAAGCAGTCAGACATTCAATCCGTTGGCACTTCATTGGTCACTTGCAGTTGGTCAATATGTTTCGCATATAAAGCTTTCGTTGGTGGTTCACCACTGATCGAGAAGTCAAATATTTCTATCACTGGTCTAGTCCTTATGTTCATGGGTTATTTAAGCTTACTACAAGATTCTTCTCTTTGGAATTTCTCCTTCTAACTTCAAAACCTTGGTATTTCATATTCTGTACTGCCCATTGGTCACTCATGTTATTTTGGACTATCCTTGGAGACTACACGAAATGTTTAAATAATATTTTACTCCCAAATTTTATGGCAAATATTGCACGGACATTCGGATTAATATTTACATATCCGTACATCATAGAGCAACGGCTTGGCCCAGAGTTTTGGATAATTCAAAGTATAATGGTCATTGAGAATTTCGTGATTAATACATTGTGCTTTGTTTTTATGGGTGACGAATTCAAAGAACTGATAACAAGAGAAGTGCTTATTTTGGACGCAGTTTATGTCATTGTAATTCCTTTAATTATATCTATTATGGGTCTGATTTGTCTCCATTGTCAAAATGTGTTCTGGAGAGAAGACGAAGTTGAAGCCGTCAAAGAAAAGACGGAGAGAATTCAAATGTCTAGAGAATTTGTACGTTTATTAGGGGTTCCAGCTGAGAATGTAGCCGGTGAGAATAAAAACTCAATTTGTTAGTTGAATAATTTTATTGTTTCATTTTAATCATTTCTAACAAGATTAATTTTTCATGCTAAATATTTACTTTCTGTGACAATCTATTCACAACTGGATTATTTATAAAATAAGATAAGATTGGATTTCAAGGTAATCCTTTCAAAATTCACTTGTCCTTCGAGTCTCAATGGAATTATGGGTCAGTCGTTTGTGGTCTACAAGATCATGTCTATGAAAATATTTACGGTTACACTCATCACAACCAAATTTCTTCTTTCCATGTGTGATTTCATGACGTCTCAAAACCCGTAATGTACGATACGCCTTCCCACATATTTTACACGACAAAGGTTTCTCTCCGGTATGAATCAATTCATGCTCTTTCAAGTATCCCACTTCATTAAATGTTTGTCCACATTGAGCGCATTTAAAGATAACTTCCCCTGTATGATTTCGAATGTGAGATTTCAAATGTGTCAATTGGCGGAATTCCTTGTGGCAGAGTTTGCACGGGAATGGTTTCTCTCCAGTGTGAATCATCATATGTGTTTTCAGATTAATTTTGGATGAAAACGATTTATTACAGTACGCACATGTATAAGGTTTTTCTTTAGTGTGTACTTTGTAATGGGATCTCAGCTCAACTGCCGTAACAAATGTTTTTTGACAGATTGAACAGGAATGGATTTGTTTCATTTCATTCTTTTTATGATTTCTGATGATATGAAGTTTGAGGTAGTCATCATGACGAGTTACAAATGAACATAACTTACACGAGTACGGTTTCTCTCCGGTGTGTATTGAGACGTGAGTTGTTAATTCCGTTTTACTTACATAAGATTTCGTACAGAAGGCACATTTGAATTGTTTTTTGATCGGTTCACCTATACCGTGCTTCCTGGACGAATGACTTCTCATTTCAATTCCATTAAAAAAACGCCGTTCACACCCATTAGCGGGACACGCAAAATTTCTTTCTTGTAAATGAGTACGACGCTGATGTCTTTCAAGGTCACTCTTCCTTATAAACTCTTTGTTGCAGAAATGGCAGACATATGTTTTCTCTCGAGTATGTGCAGCAATGATGTGATATTTGAGTCCACCATTACCTTTGAAGCGTTTACTACAAAGACCACAAGGGAATTCACAGTTTCTTCTCTTCTCTTGTTTTCCATTGAAATTGCTGAAATTAAATGTTGTAAAAAAAGTAAATATTAAACGAACAACGTACATTCATGCATATTTTACATTTTATTATTTTCGGGATAATTGTTTGTTTTTCGTTATAATATTGTTTGTGTTGTGGTGTAATTGTCAACAATTGTGAACTAATATAATTTTTTTAAGCTTAAGTCTCAACAATTCCCCCAACCGCTTGCGCTTGAGGCACATTTTCCTGGTTATGTCCACTTTTATAAAAAACAAATTGAGACTCGGTAACAAAGGAAATCAGGAAAAAAGTCGTTACTAATTAATTTAAATTTTACTCACATTGGTAGTTTGTGAAGACTGTATTTCTGTATTTCTTGCTCAGTCAATTTCTCACAGACAATTCGAACCTCTCTTCTAATCATATTGCTTGAAGTCATTCACTCACAATTATATGTTGTTAATCTTTTATTACATTATTATTATTTTGTGTAAAATTAAATAATTTGTTTAGCAGTGGAACCGTCAGAAGAAATATTTTAGTGTGTTGCTAAACGTATAGGATGTCGAGTTCATTATGTGTATACTTCTCACATGCACAGAACCTAAAGCTCCGTTGCAGACTACTTCTGAAGGAAAAATAACATTGTACGTACGTAGTATGAGCTGAAAATCCAGTTTAGCAAGGGAAATTCCTTGTGCAACAAAGGTTGATCTTATTAATGTAGTTTTGGGTTCAGATGTTCTGAAAACACCACCCCGAGGAACTCCCTTGTGAATTAATAATAATTTGAACCACCTGTTCCCTTTTCTACCTTTTTTTTCTGGGTATTGCTTACCTGACCCTTTGGCATTTATTGATTTTCAACCCTGAATAAAATCCAACCTGCTGCGCTGCTCTGTGCTGCTGACTTGTTCTATATTTCTCTTACCAAAATACGTATCATACAAGTTAGGCACTACGCGTTCATTCCCCTGATATCGAATCCCCAACACAGATTAATTTGATGACGTACAGTGGACTCTCTATAGACCGAACTCGAAAAGTGCACCAAAATGTGTCTAATAAAGAGAAATTTGAATATACAGAAAGTGGAATAACAAAGAAGTGTATGCAAGGGGAATTCTTATGGTCTGGACATTCTGGTCGGTACGATATAGGGGCGGTTGATATATAGAGAGTCCACTCTAGTCGATATTTTGATTTGATTTTACAATAAGATTCCAAATAAAATCGTCACAAACAAAGTGAAAATAATTATCAATTGAATAATTTTGTAAACAAATTGTCTCCTGCAAATGAAAAATAATACAAAATAAACACTCCAATGATTTTCTGCAAAAATTAATATTATATCGTATCGTGTTAGAGTAGGAACCTTTTGAGGTGTTTCCGTGCAGCCGGAAGTGTGTCCATATTTTCTTTTAGAATATGAGTACGAATTCCCAATCCATAAGAAACGAGGTAATCATCCCACTCAATTTCCTTGACATTAAAATTAAACAGTATCTTGTCTTCAGGGGACAACTTGTTGTACAACGCTACCATGTTGTCTGTTTTAAAATTCCATTCATGTGTTGTAAAATACTGAAGCATTGCTGACATCTTTTTCAATTTACGATAAATTTGGAGCATCCTGTTGCGAATAAATGAATAAATTAACGTGAGGTCATAACAATTAAAAAATGAGTTACTTACCGCAATTTATTTCCCGTGAATCTGGCCATGATGTCCAACAAAGCGAAGGGAATGTAGTGCAAGAAAAAATCATTTACAATTTGGACAGTGTTATTTGATTGGAATGTGCAACCTGGAGTCCATGGAAGATCACTTGTAGGATACAGTGGCCAATTTTTATTAGAACAATGTTCGATATTTTTCCAATAGAGTGGATTTTCCGCTCCGGAACAACAATTGTAGACAACAATGTCATTTCCTCTATTTTAGTTTTATGAGGATATCTATTTAGTATGTAATACGTTTTTTTTTTAATTTCGAAATCTAAGAAATTTGATACCCAATTTTATGCTCCTGAATTGCCAAGTGCCAAGCTGCAGAAATGATCAAATTGACGGTTATGTCCAAAGGTATGAAATCAGCCATCTTTTCTGAATCGCATCGTAGTGTCCGGAGTATACCTTTTCCAATTCCAGCACACAAACCATTCGGGCCGTTGACATTGTCAACCCAACCCACGAATGGTTCTCTCATTGTTCCAGTCACTAAGAATATGGAAATAAGTAAATTCAATCATTTTATTTTAAATACAGTGGAATCTCTATATATCAACCTCCCCAATATCGTACACCTCTCTATACCGACCAGTATGTCAGGAACATAAGAACTCCCTTTGCATACACTTCTTTGTTGTTCCACTTTTTGTATATTAAACTTTCTCTTTATTGGACACATTTTGGTCCATTTATCGAGTTCGGTATATAGAGAGTTCACTGTACACTTGTAAAAATTAAAAAAATATATGCATTCTGATTACCCATTGACGGACGAACGATTGCTATGGGTAATACACTGCTTGCTTCACCAAGAATCGTCTCTGTCAATGCTTTCGTGAGGGTATACGTGTTTGGTTTTTTCCCACGCAGTCTGTTATTGTATGGTACGAAATTATAAAAAAGAAAAAATTAGCATCAGTAGTCAGTAATTTAAAAAAATTGAAAAATGTCAATTTTTTTTACTGTGGTGTGACGGCGTCTATTTCACTCTCGCTCATTGTCTCTATCAGTTTGACCAAATCCTTCGGATCCATACTTGGCCGGTAAATCAGTTCACCTATCTCATCCCGTTCACAGTGAGCATATGCAGTTGAAACATGAACAAAAGCCTAAAAAACGTGAATGGTTTTAATTTTGGATCAGTCTGTATTTAAATTTTAAAACGTTTCAATATATATTATGTTTAATCACCACTAAATTCTTCATTCGTTTGCTGAGGTCAATCAATCTCTGAGTCGCGTGGTAGTTGAGATTCATTGCAATTTTTAAATTCTCATCGAATTTTACAGTTGCAGCTGAGTGAATGACGATAGAGACTTCTTGGGTCAACAGAGTCTGATCTTCTTCCGATAATCCAAGACATGGTTCGGAGATATCTCCAGCTACTCCGATAACCTTCGCTAAGGCTTTCGGGTTAACGGATCTCAATGTGTCGAACAACTAAATAAAACAAAATACTTCATTCATAGGCATTCGGAATCGGGCATGAGTCGTGGTCGAGGTAGGAGCTCTGTCTGCATGTCTCCTCGTCGATTCCTTAGATAGGTAGTGTATACTAGTTCATATTTGTAGGAATTCTATATTAAAAATTATTGGGAAATTGGTGAAGTGTGTCCTGTATAATCATTAATCAAATTATCATATTATCATATTGACGAAAAATAATTTTAATTGAAAACTTGTATGTGTGAACGTGTAGTATCTTGAACTATATTGATTGAAAACTTAATTATATTTTGCTGAATTATTTATTGAGAATAACATCATTTGAACATTATGGATATTATAGTGCTGTGTTGTGTCATTGGTAAATCTAATTTTTGGGTAAATTTTGAAATACATTGAATTAAACTACTATTTAAAATGCTTGTATTTATTGTCGTGTATTTTGGAGAGAAAGATGTGATACATGTATGTATATGGGTCGTGCCGTGTCGTCGTGACGTTCACGCGCCAGACCCAATTTAAGGTGAACGTAATGCGAGTAGTTGTTATCATATCTAGCCTGTACTTTTGGAATATTTTGTTGTTATTTACTGCCTGTTT
>JAQGCB010002529.1:0-11378 GCA_034698835.1 Protaphorura tricampata | reverse complement strand
GACCAGGGTAAAGCTGAGTTGCTCTCAGAAAAACAGCATTCTGACCGCAATGTTATATTTCCCATGCTCTGCTTCGCCATCGCTGCAGTCCTACGAACAGAAGAATTGAAGTAGCTTCGTGTTGCTAATCTCATTGCAAATAACAGACATCAACTGTGCAATGCAGTTGCTCTAAGGTATATGGTATTCTGACTGCTGCCGAGTGTGTTCTATTAGTGTAAAACGGTCCTTATAAATGCACATAGATGTCAGCTAAGAGGAGCGCGTTGCGGACGGACGACAAGGACAATCTTATAAGCCCTTTACAGGACTGGCGTCCACGGGCTAATAAACGGTCCCGACTGGGTGACAGCCCGTGGAAGTTTTGGAGAAGTAGACAGTAGGGTGGTTAAAGGGTGATAGCGAGACGGAGACTGTAAGAGTTCGACAGCGGGACAGAGACTGAGAGTGTTGAAGTTCGACAGCGGGACAGAGACTGAGAGTGTTGAAGTTCGACAGCGGCCCATGACTAAGACTGCGGGACAGCGACTGAGACTGTAAGAGTTTAGCAGCGGGACAGAGACGGTAAGAGTTAGACTGTGGGCCAGAGACAGTAGGAGTTCGACTGCGGAACAGAGTCTAAGACAGTAACAGTTCGACAGCGTGACAGAGACTGAGAGTGTTAGTTCGACAACGGGCCAGAGACTAAGACTGCGGGACAGCGACTGAGACTGTAGGAGTTTGAGAGCGGGACAGAGACTAAGAGTTTGACAGCGCGCATATCTCTAACGTTAGGAGGGCATATGTATTTAACATTAGGAGGGCATACCTCTCCAACTGATATTATTGGAAGCAATGATACAATAAACCGCTCTAACTTTATTGCTTGCAAGTCCACCTGTCTCCAACATTAAGAGGGCATATCTTGAGGAGGGCATACTACTTCAAGTGATATGAATGGAAGCAACGTGTTGGAGAGGTATGCCCTCCCAAACGTGTTTGAGAGGTATGCCCTCCCAAACGTGTTTGAGAGGTATGCCCTCCTAATGTTAAATGCATATCTCTAGGAGGGCATATCTCTCTAACAATGATATCATAACCCGTATTATACTCAGCGTTCGAATTTTTGTAAGTGCTCATACCCGTTCCGCCTCTCGGTTACTTTTAAACCAACATAGTCCAAAGCGAAACAGCATTCGAAATGCTTTAATGGTACTGACTTTAGATAGTTCCATATGCATGTGTAGTCTGCATCTTGTTCTAATTGGTTTTAAACCCGCTATAGTTGAGGCAAATTTGATCTCAAGACGATTCGTATTAAGCGTGCCTGTGACGTATTCGTTCAGGCTGCATAGAGGAAAAAGCAAATGAAACGATGGAGCAAATGTAAAAGGTATATTGATTACAGCAGTTTTTTTGTTACTCCGCTTTAAGATGTGTGAGATGGTAAGGATGATGTTTTAGAAGCATGACTGGCGACAGACATTCAGGACGATTTTATAAGCCCTCACAGGACTAACGTCCACGGGCTAATAATTGACCATAATATCTTGAGATATTTGAACCAGGGATATCACATGCATTTGCTTCTATTTCTCGCGTGAATATACTAATAATAAAATATTCATGCCACAGAATATCAGATATTCAAAATCTGAGTCAGATGGGGAATTTATCCTCACAGCCTATTGTTCCTCAGATTTCGTAACTTTGAGTTGATTTTGAAATCAAGCGATTTCTGATCATTGTTACATAATAGAATTGACAATTCCGACTGATATTCTATTTAAATTCGTTCGGTGTGCAATTATTTTGTGGGACCTATGTGAGGATAATGTGTCATAGCATATCTAAAAGTAGCACTAACGGTAGAATTTGAATGTCCATATGAAGTAAAAAATAAATTTGACAACTTTATTGGATTATGTAAGGCTTACTTGCTTATTAATGTTCTGCCTAATAAGTTATCAACATATTAGATTTGTGCAATAACAACATCTGAAGTAATGACGACAAATGTATCCTTCGAAATTTGGAATTATCCATAGGTGAAATGGAGTTCCCGGCATGACTTCCAGAATCTTTTGTTTTCTTTTCCACGCTCGTCGGCGAGATTTGTGAACAAGATCCTTCCAGATGATTCCACAATTCTTGAACATTCCTTGCTCAAGACGGACGTAGCGACAACACACATTAATCCAACGGAGAAAGATAAGATCCAAAGGACTCATGAGATTGTGTAGGATACAAAGAATAACGATGATATCTCCGGTGCAATATTTCCCAATGATCAAAATAAATGTTTGTAAGAGTCGTCCATTAAATTTTCCAGTTAATTTTCACTCATTTCTGGTTTGGAATTGATGGTTTCGTTAGCTTCAACTAAATCCTGAACTAGTTGTCTGAGCTTCAATACAATTCGTCGCATTTTGTTACTCTCAGTGTACAGCATTGAACTACCGATTCCTCCGTGCACAATAGCATCAGACACAAATGAAAGAAGATCGCGAGTAATTAACGTAATGCTTCTACACTCGGCGTAAAATTGTTTAGCAAAGTTTCCGTATCTTTGACTCAGAGCGTAGATTCGGGAGGCTTGATTGTCAAGGATTTGTAGGTTATTCAAAATGTTCCCGGGATTCTGAAAGTTAAAATATGATATATTATATTTGGTATTAATTTGTATCGATTCTTTCACACATTTATTATACTAAATAAAAAATATCTTGAATTTCTTAACTAGATACTCATTTCACGGACGATGATTATAATGTTTGCTTAATTTTTCGCTCCGGAAGTATCAAAGCGAAGCCACGTACCATTTTTTTTATTTTAGTTCACACGCCTTTGTGGTTTACATTGATGAACAATATAATTTTGCAATAGAAGTGGTAGACCAAGCCTAATCTTGTAAGAGAAATTATCACATAGCCCAGAGTAGTACATTATTTCAATTCGACGATGAAATTACGTACATGGTTATGCCTATGCGCGTGTTCCTAATCAGTAACTGTAAAACGATTAGAATAAACAAACTATTTAAATCGATAAGGAATAAGCAGCTAGAAAGCTTGACTTGAATTATAACAAGTGTATGACTGCACTTGTTGTAATTTTATAATAAAAAAGTATTCCAAGAAAAACTTATTCGGGATTAGTATTCACTCAATAATCCTGGAATTATTTATATTAGTGTTGCTACCGCGTACTCGTTATCAGTTATGTTGATCGGCATTTCCATATCGAGAGGGCGAGTCTGTTTTTCGAGGTAGTACGTTCCTTCATGAAAAAACCATGTCAACTTCTACCTCCGTATCTCGACGGCCAAGTTACATTTTCTTCTAATAAGAGGGTGTAACTTGAAAACGCAAATAATTCGTCATGCCGTCGTGTATAAGATATTACTTAATGATATTGCAGGCATTTCTTTTCTGATGACGTTTCTGATGACTTTCTTCGTCGCTCACTGTTGTATTATTTTTATTCATTTTCTTTATAAGGCAGCATACAAATACATACGCATCAATCAATCAATCAACAGAATAGCAACGAAAGATATTTCAAAATAACATTAGTGAAATATCTAAGCCATAATTGCTAACTAATACCCATCCTAATAAGTTATCAACAAATTTGTGATTTGATCAACGACAACACCAGAGAGAATAGTGACAAACGTTTCCTTCGTAATTTGGAATACCCCATAGGTGAAATGCAGTGCAGATCAATGCAGAAAATTCTTGCATATGATTCCACAATTTCTTCTGTCAAAATGGCTGAAATGACAAGACACATGAGTCCAGAGAAAAAGAATAAGAACCAAATGACCCATGAGATTTCATTAAAATATTTGATGATGATATATCCGACTGAAATCGCTAACATACAAACAATAACGATGAAAGCTGCTACGCAATATTTTCCAATGATCAACGTGAATGTTTGCAAAAGTTGCATGGATCGGTACGTGAGTCGCTTCTTTTCTTCGGTAATTGCATCAGGATCTCTGTTCAGAGCTAGATTTAATATTTAGTATTTAAATGAATAATATAATAATTAATTGATTTGATTATTCGGTCTAGGATATTTCCTTATTTAATTGGATTTAATCTTTAATTACATTTGATTGTGCTTAATGTTAAAGCAGGAAACACATTTGATCAATCTGTCACATAAGATAAGTGTCACTCCCCCTACGGCGAGACAGACTGAGTTAATCTCCATGTGCAGTGCAGTGCGGTTTTTTGTGTCTTCCTTCAAGTGGATTGTGTGTATTCCACTCACTTGTGAAATAGAACTCAACTAGAGCTCAAGTCCGGTCCAGAGTTCCAATCAAAGGAATCTCACCTCAGTTGAACTACTAATTCTGTCTTATTGTTAAATTCAGTTTAAGTAGTTTAGCTCACATCTACTTCGTTGTTTCTACATTCCATTTATCCAAATTTTAGTTTGCTTTAAATAAAAACCAGGAAAAATTCCAATTTGGTTTGAAGTGGTCAATTTGCATCATTATTTCTTGCTAAGGTCAACACTCAGTTACACAAAAGTCATTCTCGGCTCTTGCCAGTGTCTTATCTGGTCAAGCAGCGCTTTTGGAGAATAGCTCCTACAATTTATTGAATTTATAAGACGTCTCATTCGAGCCGCCAACATTTTTTGGAATTTACTGAGTTTCATTCGACTCTTGTGAAAGTGTAGTGACTGTAAACATGGCAGCTCTATTAAAACTTGTCGGAAAGAGGGAAACGCTGATGAAGAAAGTCGTCCGGATTCAGGCCAGTGTACTTGGTTGGACTCCAGCCAACACTCGCATTGCCGACCTGGAACTCCAACTCATTGGACTAAAGGACTATCGTGAGAAATTAGAAGATATTTTTGACGAGACGGCGGCTTTAGTCGACGCAGCCGATTTCCCTGCCCATGAATCAGATTTCACGACAATTTTCGCAGCCCTCGACAAGATTCAAGCTGACCTTATGGACACCCTAGCCCAGAGAACTGATGCAGCAAAGGTCGCCGCATCTCCATCCTTTAAACTTGAAAGAATCAAGTTACCAACATTCAGCGGTAATTTCACGGACTGGCAGTCCTTCAATGACCTTTTCACCTCATCGGTTCATCGAAACCCTTCCCTGTCCAAAGCGGAAAAACTAATTCACCTCAAATCGTGCCTCACCGGAGAAGCATTGGCGATTGTCTCATCATTTCCTGTGACAGACGCCAGCTATACAGAGGCTTGGGACTGTGTAAAAGAAAGGTACAGTAATTCAAGAGAAGTAATATTTGCCCACCTCAGAAAATTGGACGAATTTAAAACCCTTACGGACTTCGATCTCTTTCAGATACGGTCAACGAATGTGTCCGATCCCTCAAGTCGATGACTCTGCCCGGCGGTAGTAAAGTCCCTGTGGAGCACTGGGACATAATTATTGTCTTCCTTGCCCTGAAGAAACTCGATATGGAAAGTAAGAAACAATGGCTGCTCTTGGAGAAATCCAAAATTCCTACACTGAAAAGTTTTATACAATGTTTGGAGGATCGTGCTCGGGCCCTGGCGGATTCATCACCCCAAGAATCAAAAGGTGACAAATCTGTCAAAGCAAAACCCAAATCTTCCTCCACTCATCATGCATCTTCATCTGGCCCAACTTGTGCTAAATGTAGCGAGTCCCATCCCCTCTTCAAGTGCAACGCTTTTCTCAGTCTACCCGTTGCAGAAAGAAGAGATTTTGTGGCCAAGAACCAGCTCTGCTTCCTGTGTCTGAAGAAGGGCCACTCAGCAAGAAAGTGTACATCTAAATACACATGTCGGACGTGTGGTAAACGTCACAATATTCTCCTTCATGAACAAGCCACACCCCAGTCTTCGTCATCTGTTCCAGCTCCACCCTCCAATCAAGTACAGGCTCAAAAAGCAGCAGTCAATTCCAGCTCTACAACAATGGAAGGGGAGGTCAGTTCATCCGTCTGTTCTCCACTCCAAGTTCAAAGTAATGTAGTAATTTTGGGGACCCTTGTCGTCACTGCCGACAACTCATCTGGCCAACTGTCGGGTGTTTGTGGAACCTGGCTCAGAGGTCCACTTCATTTCAGAATTCTGCGTAGACAGATTGGGTTTAAGAAGGAAGAAGACCTGCGTCAATATAAACGGAATCGGAGGCATCTCAGGCGGGTCAGCAAGGGGAATCGTCAACCTTCGTCTATTTTCCAAGGTCCATGATTTTAAGTTGGACATAGAGGCCCTCATCTTGCAGAAAATTACGGGTCTCATGCCAAGGGCTCCATGTAAAGCTCTTTGGCCTCATCTCAAGGGTTTAGAATTGAGCGATCCTCAGTTTTTCAAACCTGGCCACATCGACATTCTGCTTGGAGCTTCTGTAGCAGCGTCCCTTATGCTCCCAGGTGTCGTCCGTGGTCCTGTTGGGTCTCCAGTTGCCCAAAATACAAAATTTGGTTGGATGCTTTCGGGGAGTGTCAATTCAGAGTCCACACAGTCCAAATATCAAGTCACAACGCATCACGTATCATGCTCAAGTTTTGGAGAATGTGTTGACAAGACTCTTGAGAAGTTCTGGAAACTAGAAGAACCCGAAACAATAAGCGTCCCTATTTCTGAAGAGGATGAAGAATGTGAGAACCACTTCATCGCTACTCATAAAAGAAATCAGGATGGAGGTTACACGGTGTTCCTCCCATTTGTGAAAGACGCACCTCAACTTGGCGACTCAAAGGGAGTTGCAATAAAAAGGTTCCACAATATGGAACGGAAGTTTGTATCTCATCCCCAGTTACTAGATGTGTACAAGAAATATATCAAGGAGTATTCAGACTCTAAATTCATGGAACCAGTACCCACTTCTGACCTCAACAAGAGTAGCCACGAATGCTACTACATGCCTCATCACGTGGTCGTGAAGGAGTCCAGCACTACTACTAAATATCGGGTCGTATTTGACGCCTCTGCCAAGACGACAACAGGGTTCTCACTAAATGATGTACTGCTCACGGGTCCAAAAATCCAGATTGATTTAGTGCCGCTTCTCATTCGGTTCCGGTCTCACATAGTAGCAATGTCAGCCGACATTGTCAAATTTTATCCACAATATCATGTGGACAAGTCTCAGAGAGATTTTCAGAGGTTTCTTTGGCGTGAGTCCCCATTGCTACCTCTGAAGGAATATCGAATGGTCCGGCTCACGTTCGGAGTCAAATCAGCTCCATATTTGGCAATCAGGTGCCTTCATCAACTTTCAGAAGATGAGAAAAATTCATTTCCTCTCGCCACAGCTGCTCTTAAGAAGGATTTTTTGGTCGACAACCTCCTCTCCGGTTCCCATGACGTCCCATCTACCCTAGATCTCCAAGACCAAGTTATCCATGCAACGGAACGGGGAAACTTGGAACTACAAAAATGGATGTCAAATTGTGAAGAAGTCGTCGCATTAATCCCAAAAGAAAAACGAGAGGGAACTCTTCCGCTATCCATAAGTGACGGAGAGTCTGTCAAGACCATAGGACTACTATGGCAGCCTGCAACGGACACATTCGGGGTCAGCATTGTGATTCCTGACCTCAACAATGGATCGTCTAAAAGAAAAGTGCTCTCGTCAATCGCTCGTATTTTCGATCCACTTGGGTGGCTCTCTCCGGCCACAATAAAACTGAAGATCTTAATGCAGGAGATTTGGAAAGCAAAACTAGACTGGGACTCTCCTCTGCCTCCTCACCTGCACAAAAGATGGACTCAATATTGTAATGAGTTGAAGGTTCTTGAGAAATTTCGGTTGGACCGCTGCATCACCCGTCCTCCTCATTCTTCATCCCAAGGTGTGACCTATGAATTACATGGTTTCTCGGACGCCAGCAACAAGGCCTATTCGGCCTGTGTGTACGTAAGGACTCTAGACTCGGATGGAAGAAGTACCGTTACCCTTGTAGCAGCCAAATCAAAAGTCTGTCCAATAAAAATGGAAACAAGTCCAAAACTTGAACTATGTGGGGCCGTCCTTCTCTCCAAACTACAAAAGACAGTTCAGGAATCGCTGAAGCTGGAATTCAGAGTCAATCGGTGCTGGACCGACAACACAGGTGTACTAGGATGGGTTCAATCCAAAGACAAACTCCCAGTTTTCATTGCCAACCGTGTGAAAATAATCTCTACAAATCTTCAAAATTCTACTTGGCATCATGTTGCAGGGGAAGACAACCCAGCAGACTGTGCCTCTCGAGGAATTCCAGCAGAATCACTGGTCAATCATCCATTATGGTTTCATGGTCCACCTTGGCTTTCATCGGTTCAACTGCCATCCACAGTCTCTTCAATGACGAGTCAACTGGATGAACCGAATCAAATAATTCAACTCGTCAAGAAGTGTTCTTCCTTTACGAAGCAGAAGAGAGTGGTGGCTCAATGTCTACGATTCATCTACAACTCAAAGCCCAAGAACAGAACAAAGAAGCGGATTGGCCAGCTCGAAATAGAAGATGTTGATTGGGCGCTAAAATGCATCATCATTATTGTACAAGCCGATTCCTTCTCAGAGGAAATTAAGCGATGCAAGGCGAATCTCATCTCCAAGACGTCGGTCAAATTTTTGTCTCCGTTCTTGGACAAGGACGGAATATTAAGAGTTGGTGGTCGACTGGACAGATCAAACCTTCCTTATGGCCAACGTCACCCTATTCTACTTCCTAAAATGCACGAGTTCACCAAGGGACTCGTGAGACACATGCATACTACGAATTTGCATGCTGCTCCTCAGCTTCTACTGGCTCTTGTTAGAGATCAATATTGGATCATTGGAGGAGCAGATGTGGTCCGAAGAATCGTCCGAGGCTGCATTGTCTGTCACAGAAATAGAACCTCCACCTCAAGTCAGATCATGGGTCATTTGCCGTCACCACGAATTACGCCGGCACGTCCGTTCTCAAATTGTGGTTTGGACTACGCTGGTCCTTTCACTCTGTGCCTTCAGCCCGGTAGAAACCCAAAATCTATCAAATCCTACGTATGTCTATTTGTCTGTATGGCCACCCGGGCAATCCACCTTGAGTGGGCAAGTGATCTGACTACTGCATCATTCATCGGAGCTGTCAACCGGTTCATCGCGAGGAGAGGAAAACCCAGCGACGTTTACTGTGACGGAGGCACAAATTTTCTTGGTGCCAAAAATGAAATCGAAGACGTCGTGCTATTTCTACAATCAAAGGCTCACCAGGACAAATTGGTGGATTCATTTGTGGAAAAGGGCATCAAATTCCACTTCAATCCTCCAGCATCACCACATCACGGGGGACTCTGGGAAGCCGGAGTCAAATCAATGAAGAGTCAACTGAAGCATGTCATTGGAGAAAGGAGACTTTCTATCGAGGAATTCAACACACTACTCTGCGAAGTCGAAGCCTGCCTCAACTCGCGTCCCCTCTCTGCAATGTCAAATGACCCCAACGACTTTTCAATTCTGACTCCGGGGCATTTCCTGACTGGTGATAGTCTTCACGCCCTTCCTCAACGTGATATCACACATCTCAAAATTGGTCGTCTGACAAGGTGGCAAGCGGTGCAGCAGTTGTTCCAGCATTTTTGGAAGCGCTGGAGCCAAGAATACCTGAGCCAACTCCAAAAACGTCCAAAGTGGTATGTCCCTCAACCGAATATTTCAATTGGAACTTTAGTTCTTCTCAAAGAAGACAATCCTGCTTTTGGACCTACAAGGTGGAAACTTGGCCGTGTTATTATGACCTATCCCGGTAAAGACGGATGTGTTCGAGTTTGTGATGTAAAAACTCCAAATGGTTCGATGCTCAAACGCCCTATTGTGAAACTTTCCCCACTTCCCATACAAGAGTGAAAGTGAAAGTTTTGGTATCTTCACAGCTACCAACGTGGGGAGAATGTTCAGAGCTAGATTTAATATTTAGTATTTAAATGAATAATATAATAATTAATTGATTTGATTATTCGGTCTAGGATATTTCCTTATTTAATTGGATTTAATCTTTAATTACATTTGATTGTGCTTAATGTTAAAGCAGGAAACACATTTGATCAATCTGTCACATAAGATAAGTGTCACTCCCCCTACGGCGAGACAGACTGAGTTAATCTCCATGTGCAGTGCAGTGCGGTTTTTTGTGTCTTCCTTCAAGTGGATTGTGTGTATTCCACTCACTTGTGAAATAGAACTCAAATTGAGCTCAAGTCTGGTCCAGAGTTCCAATAAAAGGAATCTCACCCGAGTTTAACTCCGAATTCTGACTAATTGTAAAAGTCAGTTTAAGTAGTTTAGCTCAAATCTACTCCATTGTTTTCTTCATTCTATTTATCCAAATTTTAGTCTGCTTTAAATAAAAACCAGGAAAAATTCCAATTCGGTTTGAAGGGGTTAATTTGCATCGTTATTTCACGCCACGGCTAGCACACAGTTACACACAAAAGTCAAACTTCGGCTCTTGCCAGTGTCTTATCTGGTCAAGCAGCGTTCTTGGAGAATAGCTCCTACAATTTCTTGAATTTATAAGACGTCTCATTCGAGCCGCGAACAATCTCTACAACACAATATTATTAGAATAACGTTGTCGAGTTAAAAATAAATAATGACTTACGTCTCAATGAGATTCAAGGCCTCACTCAATGTGTACATGTGGAGCATGAGTACCGCGAGAATATGAAGGAGATGTGAGAACTGGATACATAGAGCTGTCGTACCAGAAATTGCGAAGAGAAGCTTCCCAAAGAAATTTGGGGAAATATGATACATGTTGGATGAAATATTCCTGGCCATGGGAATGTGGACTGCTAGCAAGATGGTGGGAAAGAGTCCAGCAATGAATAATTTAATGACCACATTTATACGAAGGAATGTGTTTGTAAATTTGTCCGGTATGTTGAGGTTTATTTTGTAGGATTTTGCTGATAGAAAAAAAGGTAACTTAAGTTATTATGTTTAATTAAATAATTATTCCAATTTCTGAAAACTTTACTTATTCAATTTACCCATATCATTGTTGAAAGTGAGGAGGAGATTCCCTTGCTCACGGAAATTGTTCATGTAGTACAAAGAAGTTATTTGACTCATTATACCCAGAAGTGTTACTCCAACCAGAAATGCCAGAATGAATGTTTCAATCATTTGAAATTCAGTCGCGAAATATGCAGACACGAGGGCAAATTTGAACCACACGCCGTAAACGAAATTCCCATAGGTTATGATTTCCAAAATGAGAAGTTTCTTTCTACTGGCCTGTGTCAAGCGATTGGAGGATGGGTAGAATTTTGAAGAAGCCAAGAAAACCCGATGACTGATATTGATGAATTCAAACAAATTTTGTTTGGATTTGTTTGAAATCATTTTCGTCGGGTGTTTGAGTCGAAGGCTGTAGCGAGTTGTCAACTTAAC
>JAQGCB010002528.1:0-11382 GCA_034698835.1 Protaphorura tricampata | reverse complement strand
CTTCTTCTGATGATTTGTCTTCCGAGGAAGATGAATGTTTGCCCACAGATGACCAATTCGATGAGGTTCAATACCCCGAAGAGCCAATGGCCAACGAATCTACAGAGGTCAATCATTCGTCGGGTTCTTATGAGTCTGAAATAGACAGAGGGACAGGTTCCGGTGATACCATTCGTTCAATTCAACTGTCCAGCCGATTCCGATCTTCCTTGTCTGAATTGGCCGCTGAGTATTCAACTCCGGATACTCCGGAACAGCGTCCTTCCAGTCCGAATTCAGACGAAGATATTGTTGATTCTTCGTTGTCTATTGGTTCAACTCAAATCCTTCAAGACTCAGATTGTCACCAAGAAGTTTCGACAGTTATCTCCGAGCCCGAAGTGCCGTGTCCAAGTACGGCACCTTTGATCAATACAACCGCTGATTCGGGATTCAGCGAGGATTCGTCATCACCTCTGGCCGAGAATTCAATTCATACCCGAAGTAAAAATCGTCTTCGAAGCCGTCTGAATCAACTTGGGCAAGAATTTGCAAACTTGGAATACTAAATCTACGTCACGTATGCCTTGTTATGAATTTAAGGTAACCAATTAAGGCGTTGACTAATTCTTCAACTAATATTATTTCTATACATGAATGTCATATTTTCTATTTTAATTGACTTTTTAGAACATCAACGCTTTACTTACCACCATCCTTGTCAAATGATTGCCGTGACTGAAGAAACTGGAATTGGAGTCAATTAAGCCCGCTGCGCCTTCGATATTTTTCAACCAAGATGACGTTTATAGATTTAAGAAGATTGTTCCAAAATAGGATTAAGATTTCAAGATGCGTTGGACTTTATCCCCCTTAGCTAGTAGACTCAATTTTTTAACCATCGAAGACGTCAGCGACACCGGGACCTCGAAAGCAACAACATCAACTCCATTTCCATTTGTTTGGAAGCGACAATTTTGACGAACAAAAGCTTCAATTCAAGGCATCAAAATCTACAGGGCAGCAACTCAAGCATTACCGATGAAGAAAAATCCTCATTTTAAGTTAAATCTAATGAAATCGTCCATTTCCCCATCACCACTTTACAAGGGTCAGATTTGAAGACTTATTTTTTTCGAACGATTCTCCCATTTCAACCTTTAAGGAGAATGAACCATTTGGCGAGCAGTCTCTATTCCGGCCCAAGATATTTCCAAATGCATTGACTTGGAAGAATGGAATTTCCAACCTTTAAGTTTTTTGATGTTTGAACTTAACAGTCAGTCTACTTTTTGCTGTCTTTGTTTCCCTATATATAAAATGTTCAATAAACTCAAGGTTTTTCTGGTTGGAGTTTTTTGTGTTTGGTTGTGAGATTTATTACCATTAAATGTAACAATATTTTCGTTCGAATTAGCAATTCTGTATGTGTCTTAGGTTAACTTCAATTTAACGAAAAGCACTTCTCATCTCTTCCAAATAAATTAGGTAGGAATTCCGTTCTAGTTTGCGGTGTTAGTGAATGAACAGTGTGATTGTGAATGCAAATTCCTTTTTGTAATCTGTTTCCAGATTTTTTGCATACAAAATTTAGTTATGATTACAATTAAATATGATGAAAAACTGTTGGACTGGTAAAGATTCAATTGAGGTAATAGGTCACTTAGCAATAGCTGCTCTTCTAAGATAGTGAACAATTTCGACTCCTATTGCCTACCACCTTGATTCACTGCACTTAATGAGTGCTTGCCACATGCATGCGACAGTAGAGTACAGTGAGCAGCATCAGAATGATGCAAGGGTGGTAAGGCTTATTCTAGTGCGGTCACTTAATTGTGGCCGCCGTTAAATAACTCAAAGATAATAAATTCATATGAATTGACTTAATTTTTTACAGGTTGACGATACACAAGTCAACTTTGTACCCTGGAGATGTCAAAACACAATTCCAAAATCCAAACGTTGGCACAGAATTTAAAAAAAAAATGCTCAAAATCACAAGTTTCGAATTTTTTAATTTTATTAATCATTCGGAGGTAATGTATGTATGTATGTAATTTATGCATGTACTTGGACAAGTCCACTTGTAAAGTAATTAAGACCGAACATGTTAACGAACAAAACAAGAAAGAAAATCCTCCACTATTTTCGTCAATATTATAATAATAATACATAATAGCTCAAATACGGTCAAAGAAAAATACTCCTAATATGTTCGTCTGGTCACTCAGCAAAGCGTGCCTCATTAATATATTCATATTTCATTTCTCAGATTTAGAATTCAGATTCAGATCAGACTATACAAACTAAAAGTTTTCTTAATTGTCTGTCTTTGAGAAAATACTTACAAAGGAGTAGTGTAGTAGTCCAACACCCAAATATTGGCAAAATACCATCAGCAATGAGTAAAACATGATTTTAAGTACTTTTTTTTTCGACAAAAATTAAAAGAAATTATGATAATTTTTTCTATGCGTAAATTATAACGTACGTTATGCATACAATACAATATTATTATTAAGCTTTCGCTCTGTAAATTAATTTGAGCTAAATCACTACATTACTACTATTACACAATTCAATTCTCAAAATAACAAAGCAAAAACAACATTCCTTCGAAGGTGACGTGACGAGTTGCTACTATTTTTCTAAATTCAAACGCAATTCGTAAAACCATATACGCCACACCAAATTAAGGTCAAATCTCAAATCTCAGTTACGCTACGCTATCTACCTCGTATTATTTTATTTACATGCAATATAGTACAATAATGTCTCCGGTTAACCTTAAATATAGTTTAGGCCAGGCCCTGGTCTCCAAAGAAGGCAGCAGAAAATTCCAGAGTTCGGTTACCCAGAACTATTTACGTATTTAAATTATTGTACATTCATTAGCAGCCCGTTTACACCACCATGTCCAGACAAATACAAAAAATCCCGGACATTCTAATTTGACTTTCATTTATCCCTAACAGCCAACCATTTCCCAAAGAAGATTGAAATTTTCCACACCTTTTTCTACTATTTAAAGTTAAATTAACAATACACGTATTCTTAACCTGCATATTTTACATTTTTTGCTCAGCTCCGACAATTTGAAGAATACTTTGGCACAACATTTTGACAATGTGTTACAATAACAAACTCCCTTTCAGAATTTTTACTAATAGCTAGAGTTATAAAGATTTATCTGTCCGAGTCTTGACAAAGGCACATTTTGGAGAGATTCAGAATATTGGTTACCACGATTTATGTTAGAATAATTTACAAACTGCTCGCATCTCTTAAATCTACTACAGCGAAGTGGTGATATTGTGATTATTATTGACAAGGCAGCCTTATTTGGAAAACTTCACAGACTCTCATTTAATTTCAGATGAATAATCAACTAAACCAATTTAGTCTAAAACTAATACAATAACGATGATATTATTAATAATATACAATTCTAATAAAACATTTTTGATACGTCAATTCTGGTCAAACAATAAATTCTAGCCTTAATTTCTATAAATATCCTTCAATTCAATTTGCTGTTGTAAAAGGTCATCCATTCATGATCATAAAATGTATTGAATACTAGGAGCCACTGGGTACGACGGCTACGCAAAAGGTAAGACTGAATTTGGTTAAGAATTTCCAAATTAATTTCAAATGACAATTTCCAGATTCTTAGAGCGGCCGAGTAAAATTAGCTGGGAACATGCCCTTTTCTCCATTATCCTTTACACCCATCAGCCACCCTTCCTCCTGTAAAAAAGTAAATCATGATTCTTAATTTTAACAAGCACTTAATGAAAATATGAAAACATTTCGAAATAAATTTTAACCTGTTCTTCTGGATCATCATATTCCACGACTCGTATAATTTCTCCTGCCTCAAAAGAGAGTTCATCCTGCGGAACAAAAGAATACAAAAATTAAACTTAAATGAACAATATAAATTAATATAAATTCTATAAGAGTGTTTAATGAGTTAATATTTGCACGTACCACGTCTTCCTTCAGGTACCGATACGTTGCTCTCACTCGGTACAACACTCCTAATGAGTAACACAAAAAAAATGAGTCGGTTAAAGTTTGTCAAGACAAAATGGGAATAATATTCAATGACTAGACGTAATTATAAGGATTTTTTGTGTTATGTTATTTCAACGAGTTGGGTTACAGTATGTTAATCGTATCAAAACGTCACTCAGTAAATGATCTAAATTTGCAAAAGAAATCTATCCAACCCAAGATAACTTGACAAGAAAATAAGTCATAAGTGAAACTTGTCAACTTATCTTGATCAAACCAATCAAAACTCAATTCACATAAAAAATGAAAACAAAACCAAACAAATCAAATTCAAAGTTTCTTGTCAGTCTCAACATTTTCATTCTAGAAAACTTCAATAAAAATTATCAACGAACTAAAGTCACTGCATTACTGTTAGTCTAAAATCCAAAGGGTCGGAATCCTCGGAGTACAAAGGAAATAGGAATGAAGGGAAAGCGCGCATTAAGTGTGTTAACTTCGATAGAAAAATAGTATCGTTTATCTACTGTCGAATTTGTCATGGGTCGACCGTCTGCGCAATGTCAATCTGGTTAAACAAGTGCCTCCACTGGGTTCGCCTGCTCTAATAGAAAAATGCCAAAGATATCCAAGCCTCAGCGGCTGCTATCGTTTCGGGCACCTATATGATGAGATTTACCCGAAAAATTAAATCATCGAAAATTAAGCGTGTTTCACGTTATACAGGGGAGAAATGTCCTTTTTGATTTCAGGTCTACACAAAGTTTGTTCGTAAAGTTCCCTTGAATTCGGATGTCAGTAAAATCTATCTGAGCCATTTTAGGGAATAATCGTAGTCCATTTGTGACTCTCTCGATCAACGGAAGTTTAAAATCCTGAACTATCTGACCTATCCTTGTCTCAAAAACATGAGGGTATCACGTTGATATTCATTTACCTGGTTCTGCTCCCTTTGAAGCGGCTGAGACGGGACTACTGACACTAGGAGTGTGATTACTAGGGTTAGTAGGTTTCAACTCAAGTGACATATTAGTTTTATCCCCGCCGCCACGTTGTTTCTTCTCCTCCTCCTCTCCTGAATGATTGTTATGAATTCCATTCACTCCTTTAGGACTTGTTGAAGAGATTTCTGTGACATTAGGATGAGGAGAATGATCATCACTATCACCATTAACAAGTTTTTCTTTTTCTTTAGACTGAGGTTCATCCTCCGTAGTAGTAGTAGCGGAAGTAGTAGTAGTAGTAGTAGAAGTTATTCCATTAATTCCATTCGTTAACCCACCGGCCATATTATTGTCCTCATGATTTTGATTGTGTGATTTGGCATTAGTGGTAGTATTGGTAGTAGTAGAAGTTGTGGTCTCGGCGGCAGTGGGAGGAGCAATGGAAGGAGGAGGAGAGGAAGAAGAAGAAGCGTTCGATGTTTTCCGACTTAGCTCAGCCACCACTTGGTCCGCGGTTTTTACCTTGGGCATTTCTGGGACTGGACTTGATCCATGGTCCCCTTTCCCTTTGTTATCTATTACACACAATTAATTGTCAAGCAGATTAGTCAAAAAATCATGCCCACACCAAAAAACTAAATCAAAAAAATCAATATTTTAGTCATTTTATTTTTATTACTAAAAGTAGTGGCTTCATACGGTAAACAATCCGCAATATTGTCGCTTAATTATAATCAGCAGATGAACTGGAATAGAGATTACGAACAATATCGTTGATAGTTTGGAAAGGCAATACGCAGAAAGTGCCGTATGGAACCACCGCTTTACTCTAAATCGTGAGTGCAAAAAAGTACACAAGGGGCACAAAATTAAACGTTACAAGCACAAAGCTCTTAAGCAAAGCATTACAAGCTCAGTTACACCGGGGATTCGAGAAACTGACCTCTGTTCTATTTGGATTTAAATTAAAATATTATAAATTGATTTGAATTGAAAAAATATTGCCTGTCGAATATTTAATTGTAAACTTTTGGGTGGAAGGACTCCTTTAATTTCTTGATCATTCACATTTAATTTACCAATAGAAATAGTAGAATGCTTAGAATTCTATGAACTACCAAATCAATACTAGACACCCTAATTGAGGTGCATACTTATATTTACAATTTACATCCCACAACTCTCGTTGTTCTTTAGACAAAGAATTTCTAGTGAAAATTGTTAAAAATACATTACAGTATTATTCTTCCCGTAATCCTTCAGTCTTTCTTACAAAATTCCATGACAAATCCATTAAAAAAATGTGCCTCGGTCACCCATCCTAACAAATTAAGGTAATCACACTTGTACTGTACGTACGTATGTGACGTAAACACAACCCAATGCAATGTACAAAAAAAAATGCCAATGAATACTTTGCCTGACTAATTAATTATTTAACTCCTCATTACCTTATCCTTCGCTTCCTCCACGTGACGCGTGTTTTATAATTATTACACAATGACTCCTAACCTAACCCATAGAAGTAAGCTCAAACTTTACATAATTTTATCCCGTGTGAGTTTAACTTCCTTTCCTCAGCGATTACGATTATGGACTCTGACATGTCATGCCATTATTCTGTCGTCGTGTCGTCCCTCATGTTGACAATTCCAAATTCCAACACACGTACAAAACATTAACATTTCAACATCTGTATTATTTTAAATCAAGCTAACAAGGAAACTAATTTTCATGTAAAAACCGTACCGTCTCAAAGGTTTACATGACTAGAGTTCTGCCTTCTGCATGAAAAGTAGTTTCCTTGAAAGCGTTGCGTTATAAACTCCCTTTCAACCTTAAAATGACATACACGAAGAGCCCACCTTTAAAATGCCACGCCATGGCTCAAGTATTATTATTGTTTTCAAAAGACAACCGACAACCCTTCATGGTCTGACCTCAGTTCCCATAAGCCTCTCTAGTTAATTTACAAATTAGGTAACCTTCGCATTTCGCATTCGGCATTCTCAATTACCCGTTTACTTCAAAAGGAGCGACGTTACGTACGGGTTACAAAAAAAGTTGCAGTTTTATTACAGTAATGATGCGAATTCCACTGGCGCAGCGTCGCAGCCCATGAAAATACCACCTGTTCGGAAGCATTCAGAAAGTTGAGCTAATATTACAGACAGAAACTCTAATGAGATTTTTAAGACCAATTTATATATTGTAAAGTAAATACGAACAATATCTGCACCGGTTTCGGAACTCTTTCGCCAAAATGTATCTGTGTTCTTGTCTAACTTATTCATTTGTCTGCAACATTACTTATCAGATTTGACATGCATTCGTCGTCTACCTTCATTTGAACACCTATGCATTGTCCTTGATGCTCCATAATATTTTGTAACCCTGTCATATCTATATAATATTCTA
The DNA here is from genome assembly GCA_034698835.1 of Protaphorura tricampata. Taxonomy (NCBI): domain Eukaryota; kingdom Metazoa; phylum Arthropoda; class Collembola; order Poduromorpha; family Onychiuridae; genus Protaphorura; species Protaphorura tricampata. The sequence continues at coordinate 4,021 of JAQGCB010002528.1, read as the reverse complement.
TTCTTCCTGTCAAACCTGAAGTTAAAATTCCATCCTGTCTTATCTAAAAAACACTTTCGCTTATTATACGCAACAAACAACGCAACGTTGTGTTGTAGACCTTCGGATTCGGTCTTTGCATTGAGAATTCTTAATTTGTAGATAGAAAATTACATTGTCAACTTATTACGCGTACCGTACGCGTACCATCGAACTACTGTACTGTACATGATTTCTAATACTGCTATTAGCGTGTGGGCACTGTGCGCTACTGTCGACATACATAATTTTAATAGTAACGTCAATGTGTCAATGCCATTCCAATCAAAATAATCACAAGTCACAAGTCACAACCTCACTGTCACCCACACAAGGGAGATAGAGATCAGATAATTGTCAAATGAACTAAACTGGTGCACTGTGATGGCGGGTGATGACCTGTCTGTCAATTCAATCATCGATTTCTTCATGCCATGACATACTTTCAATTTTAATGTAACTGTAACTGACCCCACGCACGACACGGGTGGAGACTAATTAAAGTAATTTTGTGTAGTGATTGTGAGATAATTCAAAACATTTGAACCCTATATTTCCGTACAAACTGGTTTATTCATTTGAGTTCAGACAAAAAAAATGAAATTATAATTAACGAAGTTAGTGAAAAATATCTCATGATATAACGTTAAGGTTATGAAGATTAAAAATCTATCTGAATTAGTAATGCTTATAGGTTCTTAAATAATTAGTTATTAACCTCAGTACACTCAAAATTACCATTGTTCCTTGCTTTTCGGGGGTTACAAGTATTGTGTTGCAAATTCCATTGCGACAACCTCTGCCGATATTCATTTTAAATTATAATCGGATGTTCCGAAATTCAAAAATATGAACTATGAGTATATGTGTGAAATAAAGTATTATACCCTAAATTATATTAATTATTATTTCGTCTAAAATTGTAATTCAAATGGCCTACTTCCGTAGATCCTCGAAATCAATCAATCAAATGTAATAAAAGAATAAGTGGAAAAAAGAAGTACATTGTAAGGAATCAAGCTAATTAAAAGCAGTACTCATCTTTGGCAAATTAAACAGATTCCTGAATGGAATCTGCAAAAATATTGAGCACTCGTAAAAAGCAAAAAAAAAAAGAAGCGAGGACGACCGGCCAAAATACATTCTACATACTCAGGCGGCGCAAAAATAGAAAACAAATCTGGTAGGCAGGGATAGTAGGGGTCACTATTATTTTAAACATAGACTTTTGCAATTGATTCAAGTTTGTTTCACGCACCATCTTTTGGCGAGTCAGCTGTGTTGTTCAAAATGGCATTTGAAGACTTGAAATTGAGGGTCCCCTTTGCACTCTCCTTCGCCAAACGCTCAACAATGGACTCTAGGTCAGCGTAAACCTATAAAACAAAATATAATTTTTAAACAATCATTCTCATTTTGAAAGATGCGAGGTCATTCCGATGTCGTAGGCATTTGCATCTATTTTATTATGTCGTCCATTCCATGGGAGCTTCAAAAACAAAACTTTCATGTGCCATATTGGTGGGCATGAATGACTTGGTCGAAACATTATTATATTTAACTTTCTCCCAGGGACATATACTCCCAAAGAATTTCTCTGTTAGGTGTCACTCGTAAATATTTAGCCGGCCACAACGCAACGCTGTCCAAATAAACGTTTGTTCCGCCATGCTAATTTTAAAAGTCAACAAAACAGAAAACCCTGTAAGAATTTCTAATCAATCGAATTCTTGTCCCACTTTCTACCCACCCGACTAGGTCAAATAAATAAACTTTTTAAATTTTGTACATTACATTTTGCTACCAGTTTATACTTATACTATACAAATGAATAAGAATTTGTTAGCCAGTCGTTAAATTCAACCAGCCTCGCTTTCATTTTGTTAAAATTAAAAACATTAAGCACTTTATTTAGTGAGTTTAAAAACTACGCTTTACATTGTACATATTTATGACTCTGGTGGTCATAACACACGCTTTCCCTTTGCTCTTATAATAATTAAATTGAAATGAGTGTACTTGAGTTGCAAATAGAATTGGTCAACAAAATAAATTATCGACTCTCTCACCTTCGATGTTTCCGAATGAAATATATTTTCCGATGCAAATAATGTGCTCATGGCACTCACGAGGAAGACTATTCGTGATCCATACAATGCTGGAAGCTCCTCATGCAACTCTAAATTTAATACCTGTAAAAAATTCAAAAGAGAGTCAGTACAATAATTAGAGGTATGGTCTACAAATTGAGTGTTAAATTCAAATGAAAGTCGAATGAGTTTAGAAATAAATACAACTACGTTTAAATTCAAGGTGCCTTCCAAAGGGCGCAAAAGTTTAGCTTGCATATACATGGAAATCCCCTGGAATCTCTAAAAAAACATTAACTACAGCACGCAATCTGATCTGATATTCGCCGGCGCCGGCAGAACCTGTCATCTCATTTGATTCGTATAAATCTCATCTAATATGAATTTAACGAATTATTAATAGTCATTAAAAGGCAGGAAGTTCATCCCTAATGTCACAGGCGAGGTTACATTACACGTGTAAACGAATTTTACAAACCCGACCGGATTTGTCATAGGGTGTAAATTGAAGATTTCATTTTAAAATCGTTTGAAGGACTACTAGGGTAAGAGGGTAAGACTGCACTCTGCACTTATACTTTAGTGTTATCGATTCCTTTAAGTGAAGCCTTTTTACTTTAGTTAAAAGCTAAATTAAGTTGATTGAAGTACAATGGATTGAATGGATGAGAGTGAGAGGGGGTGATGTTAGTTGTTGCTTACTTCATAAGTACGTTTGGCTGCCTCGAGATTCTCTCTTTGCCTGGCCAATTTGGCCTCTGCTCTTCGTGGATTCGATTGCAGAGCTTGAAGTGCATGACGCTCCCCGTCAAAGTCCACCAACTTCCGTCCTCTCTTCTCAATCTTTTTACGCATCTCTGGGAATTGACCCTAAACAGACAACCAGACCAAAAATGAGTTAATATAATACACAATAAAATAAAATTGCAACTTAACAGTATGGGCGAACAAGAAACTTTTGGCGTAAAGATAAACAAGAATATTAAAGATTTAGATCTACAGTAATATAGTTTTGTTTAAAAACTTTGGGTGGCATCAAACAGCTAATCCGCCTTACCCACGCGGCTGAAGGAATTCTTATTATTGAATACAATTTCGACTCATATTCACGGAAGAGTCATAGCGTGACAACCTAAGCTGGATTGGGCATGACATGGATCCAGGATCAAATTTCACACGATGGTTTATTAATTCACGCGCGCTCGCATTTTTCCTCAATTTATCCACCTGTCAAAATAAAATACATGTCCGATCCGGTAAAATGGAGGAGCCAAGCCAAACTCCAGTCATCGAAACGTAACGTATAAGCTGTATGGAGAAATAAGTCTTGGAAAGGAACACATTTCGAACGTAAAAATTCAAAGGGCGACAGCGGCGGAAAGATCTCCCTTTACCAATTACCAGATTTGACAAGTGCCATTTGTTTACCATTCGAAGCATGTACCTTGTCAGAAAGTTTAAGCCCTATCACGTCATGTCGAATTTTATTTCATCCTTTCATCCCCAGAGTTTCCCGTTATAAGAAACCGAAAACGAACATAAATAAAAAAAACTACTGCAGTAGAGTGAAGTCCCAAAAGAAACACTGACCCATGACCTAAACAACTCAAAGTTTGCTTGCACAACAAGAAACCATACAGAACGAATTTACGAATTGACAGTCCAGGTGATAGGTAAAGTTTCTTAAGAAAAACTTGTGGTATTGTATTTCGAGTGCAGAGCACAGCAGAGTGAGGTAATCGGGCAAAGAAATAAACTACGATGTGGTCTGAAACCTTTCAAAAACATCTTAAACCGTGAAAACTTTTTCAGTTCAAAACCCAAACTTACTCTGACAATGGATGAAAGACTTTCTCCGCAATAGGACAGCCTGGAAGGTAGAATTCATCTTCAAATGAGATTTAACTTAAGAC
>JAQGCB010002527.1:0-11384 GCA_034698835.1 Protaphorura tricampata | reverse complement strand
TGTTATTATTGTTATTTGTGCGCCAAGGCATGGTACTCTGTTTATTCTCATTGGTAAGTCGGCAAAGATAAGCCCTGAATTTTGTATCTCTTTAATATTAACCGGCTCCGACTCACCAGAACTCCTCGTTCGGTTTTGAAATCGGCTTACTTTAGATATTTCCATAAATTGAGCGATTCGACCATAAACACATGCCATATTTTATGAACCGTTATATTATGTTCTGATCTGAATGAAACTGTCTGAAAGCATCTCTTGGAGAGCAATGTACCCAATTCACCCGCAAAAAGATTGAGTCAGCTTATCTCTTCCAAGTGTTTCAGGCCATGAATGAACCGGCTAACTATGTTTGGCTTACTTTTGAATTCGTCCCTTACAATCATCCAGTCCTAGTTAGTCTCTTTTCAGGATTTCAAGACATACACGCTTTATGGAAATTTTGAGGTAGGTGAACTGTAAAAATCTGTTTTTCAATTTGCGTAAAAAACTGGAGTTCGAGTAGACCAGGGGGCATTGCCTCCACTCTTGGATTTTTTTTCTAATGCATGAGAAAGTAATCATACAAGTGCCAGTGACAGCCAGGTATCGTCGTCATTGTTTAAATATGGGTCTTCGACTGCTACACTTGAGAAAAAGTTGAACTCATTTTTATTCAGTCTCAGGCATTATTGGAATTGTTTGTAGGGTTGAATGACGCCATTCAATTTAACAGAATTTGATTCAACGGGAAGCCTACAGTGGGATACACTTATTGGTTGTAATAGGTACTGGTGCGCACAAATAATAGCGTAAAAATATAAAAAAAAAACATGTACAAAAGATGCGGATAGATTCATTCACCCTTCGAAGTTCGAACTTTATCAATCAATATTTTCCTAAAAGCACTGCCATTTTCTTGGAATTCACCTTTCATAGATTGAGTGAAGCTTGTAGTACTGTACAGCTATGTTGATTCTTTTTATTCTAACGTCAAGCTCTTGTAGATTGAATGATAGAGGCTAGATAAGAACAAAAATGACTACCTGTCAACGCTAAGGCTTAAAACTATTTGAAATATTCGGATAAAATTTTCATTTCCAATCGAAGGAATTCAGGAAACATGTGTTGTCTACGATCGTCTGTAAAAGAATATTATTCCATTCATTACAATGATTTAAATAGAATTCCAGCTACGTATATTGTTTGACATTGTTAAATTAACACATGTTTGAGTGCTGGGCTCCCAAATGAATTAGAGCGTACGTACTTGTACACAACTGCATTTTCTCTGATCCGTCTGTCCTTATATTTATAAACCTAAACTAAGCTTCCCAAACACTTGGTCGTATTTTATACATGAGTCTGGTCTGAAAGTGTTGACTGATTCAATTATTTTTTATTCAAATATTTTGATGCGACAGGGAAACATTTGTGATAACCGGACTTGCTAGTCGGCTTCCCAACACGTGGAGTGGGTCTATTTTTAACCACGAATATGTCTGGTTTTGCAACCAATTCCTAATTAGTTTTAAAGGATCTAGAGAAAATTGGATTTTTCCGGTTTGATGGATTCGACAATTACCGACTTTAGTCCACGCTGCGGTTTTCCAATGACGCGCATTTTCATTCAAACATTCATAAAAGCGTCACATAAGCTGCTTAAACTGCAAGCTCAACATTATCGAATCCATCAACTCGTATTCTCACATGAGAATTGTGATCACCCATCCCTGGCATATTTATTCTCTTTCTCTTAATACTGGTCTGGTACAACAGTAAAATACACTGCATTATTTTGAAGTTTCAATTAAACTGAATACTCCTGTCATGTGACATATGCGGCAATTGAATTTCATGTTCGTGTATTTCTTCAATGAACGACCCTATGAAGTACGAATGCAATATGTCAAATTTAGTTTTTCAGCGAATAAAGTCCGGAATCGATTTTGAGTTAGCTTAGAATAGAATTTGCATGGAAAAACTTTCCCAACTGTGCAATTTTTTAGGAGCATTTGGCAAAAGGAGTACAATATTGTAAGTTCAATTTTATTTCGCCTGAGGCTATCGCCTTTTAAATGCTATCGAGAACGTTGACACCGCAGGATCACGTCTCGGGATAGCGTGATGACGCTTACTCGGTTTTCTGGAAAATAGAATATCATTTCGGCCTGGAATTTCCAGCACATACTTTGTGTGCCTTCTCCTTCTTTACCTTATCTTTTCATGTGACTTTCACTTTATAATATTGTGTTCGTTCAAAACAAATACAGATTTCCCCGTACCAGAATTTCTTATCAAAGTCTTGAGAAAGCGAACCTTATGGTCTGAGACCGAGATTGTAAAACTTCAGTTACAAAGATTGCAAACTTTAAGACAAAATTTCTTAGAAGATGTACACGTGTTACTGGGCTTAGACTTCAAAAGTTTTGAAGTATTATGAATGCTTCGGGGTATCATGTGAATATAAATTGACCGTAATGTTTATTTTGCTGACGGACTGTAAAAAGTAAAAGTCGAAGTTAAATCAATGAGTTTTCTGATTCTTCCCAACTGTGGCATGGAATTAAAAGTTTAACAATATTTCCGGTTAACGTTTTGAAAAAGGTGGAACAGGAATGGAATTTTCGGATTTGCCTGCCGCCATGCTTGCAAGAAATAAAATACGATGGATTGGAATTTTTGTGAACTATGTGTTTAGTGTAAAAAAAATGCATGAGCGAGTACGGGTTTGTATCCAAAGGAATGTGTCGACGTTTGAAATTGTAATATGCCTTCCTTAGAATGACGCAAGTGAATACATAAAATATGTGAACCGAAGAAACAATGACCCGAGAGGTCATGCTCTACCAGAAGGTTACATGTTGAATTTAATAGGAATGGAAGTGTCAGTTTGATTATAAACTAATATGAATGCAGCGTTATCAGCATGCAGGAGTGGCAGTCACGGAGGTTTGAGAAGAATGAGGGTGTCAGGTTAGTTTAATGTTAACGCTGAAGATTTAATTGGACCAAACTTGTACTCGAGAGTTTCACAGCTTGTTCTGTCCTGTGAATTCATTTCGACGGATAGTAATCTCTTGAGAAATATCGGACAGGAAGTGCATCATAAACAATTTAAATCAAGTATGGATGGGCAGCAGACGTCATTACTTTCAGCTATGAACTTCATCTCCATTCCATTTTCCTTCACCTTGTTCTCTCATGCATAAACAAACTTATATGTCACAGGTAACTAGTCCAATCTGGGAGGGGATATCTAGAGAATTACGTTAGCCAGCTAGCCATATATTTGCAAAATTGCCCGAGTTGTCAAGATTTTGTTAAAATCAAATATTAAAATTCCTAAGTTTTAGAAAAATACATTTGTATAATTGTAAGGTCAAAGCATATTCTTATTTGACTTGTGTCTTGATTTCAGATTATTCCTGTAACATGTGTACACTTTCTGACATACACACTCTGCCAGTATGACTTGATAACAGTCACCTTTAAAGGAATTGAGTGTGATGGCTTTATTATGCTCCTGTTGAGATGAGAATGAATTGTTCCAAGAAATACTATACATCAATTTCATTTTGGGATTCTGTTTATCGGGAGAATGGTAGCACGTGCCAACAACTTCACCCAAAATTGGCTCAAATGTCAGTTATCCCTACATTACTGGAACTGGCGACTGGAGTCGCCGGTGGATTAAGAGCGATCATACAAACTTCTGTTTATGGTGGTATACCACTAGTTCTGAAATAGCACTTTATATATAAATTTTGCTTTGAAAATACCATCCAAGTTTGAAAAAAAAATCTGTATTTGACAGCATACTTGCAAACTCGGATTACACTTGATATTACGCCAAAATTGGCCCTTTCTGTTGTGCTTTTTGCAAGTGTGGTAAACTTACAAGAAATTATAGTCGGTAGTTAGCTGTGTTAGTAAGTTTTGTAACCGGAATTTCTGAATTTCTGAGTTAATTTGCCCCACTAAGTAGAAATATCGACTCTATTACTTCGCTGTATCTTTAACGCATGCATATCTTAAGCACGTAGAATGTGTAACTATATATGGATTCACAATCAAATTTTCTGATCATTATCACCCAGTTGTCTCAGCAAGGGTTCTCTCACTTTTCATTGTCATTTGAGATTTGAGGTCAGGTTGAGCATCATAAGTAGATAATAACTATTGTTGTGCCATCAACCAATTCCTTTGTCATTCATTGTGCGGAACAGTTTCATAAAATATAAAAACCTTTTATCTCGGTGGTGTTTTATAAAAGGAATTCGTATCATCCTATCATATCGGTAAATATGGTTGGACATTTGTGACTACTTATAAAATTATTCCTGCTCCGTAAGTTTGCTAAGCCCTAGCTACTGACCCGACATCACAAAATTAGTCGATTCCTGATTTTGACTCAATCAGTTGCTCGGAATTTTGATATGTTAAGAAAACTTCTTATCACTTTACAGGGCTGTATAATCATCGACCATCATCGGCGTAAAATAACTAATAAACGATTTAAATATTTTAGAAAAGTTATTGCAATTGCACGTGGTAACTGGAACTACTCATTTTGCTCATCATCATAATACCGCTTATATATTTACACTAACACGGCTCCTACCCTAAACTCAGGGTTAAAATTGTTTAATTCCATGAAAGGCTTGCCAATTTAGTTGTTCAATCATACTCACATCACACAGCATGTTCATGTCATTTGACGAAAGAAATCCTTATAGAAAAGATGCGTTTTAATTTTGAGGAGTCAGATTAATGATCGGAGCTCTATGTATGTACAAGATGCGTTCTACTCCACTCTCTCCCTGAGGTCATGAGGAATTGCGTAAGCGGAAAAAGTTATCTGTGTGTGAACTCTTGTCTTCATGCGTATATACCGAGTGCGTTAACGCACTTCAGTGCGTGAACAGAATTTTATATTCCATTCCAGGGGTCGGGTTGGGTAGAAGAAGGAGTTGAGTTAGAAAAGGTGAATGAAACTTCGTCATGGACCAGAAACAGAACCAAAAGGTTGAAGAACTCTGAATGAAATGAAAATACGAAACATCACCGACCCACAGCGCCGTCTTGGATTGGCCACGAGACCGACCCAGGAAACATGGTTTGGTTTCGAGTGAATGACACATATTTTTAGAAAGGCGCGTGTTCCAGCCCATCATTTTCGCATTCCACGTGCTAGGGGAAGTCCTTCGTCGTCACCACTTTCTGAAACGGCTGGAAAAGTGATGACGTCAATGGAGGCGAGGACGCAGAGAATTTGGAGTTTCTATTTTTAGCTCACAGTTTCTCTTAGTTTTTGGCCCGCTTATTTTTAGAGGTCTTTTCGGCTCTCACCATGCACAGCCACCCAGCTCTATTTTCCATGACTCTCAAGGTAAATCCGAAACCATTCGTATTCCACGAACGTTAGGAAAGGAGGAGAAAGCAGGGACAAAGGTTTTGAACTTTTCTTATATCGATTCCCTCACTCACTACGGCATCAAAATGAAAATACCCTTTAAAGTTGTTACACTAACTACGAATAGGATGGCAGATAAATTGGTCGTTGAAATTAATGTGAGTTCCTTCCGGAGATAAATTCACGGATGAATTCTTTGGACCACGCCACGCACATGTCTCGGTAATAAAATCATTTAAGAGAATTGAGAGAGCACGTCAGGAAAGGGAAGTTTAAGAACACTTCAGGTAAGACGTCATCGTTCTGGTCTACGATAAAGGCCAACAAGGCAATCTTCGTTTCAATCGTCTCTAATCTCGTCGGAAGGGGAAATGTCGCACGCGTCACTCTTTACGTTTGATCAATCATGTCTGGTAATAACTTAAAAAGCTTGGGTCAGAAAAATCTGTCCATATCAAAATCAGATCAACACTTTATTTGCGCTCTATAGATAGATGTCCAACTCTTGGGAATAAAAATCTGTCAGAATCGAAACACCCGATGATGAATAAGAGTTGTTTTGTTGTGGGCTGCGTTCTGTTCTATCTACTATCTGGCTAATATTTAATGGGCCGAAATAAAGTGAACGCCTTGTAAAATGTGCCATTATGTTTCACACACACCCTTCATAAAGAAATAAGATGGCCTAAAAAATTACTTTCAAAAAGGCAAGTAAGTATAGACAAATTGTGTGCGTTGGTAAGCAGGGGAATACTAACATGTGCGGTTCAATAACGTCATATGAGGCTTATGAATTCGGAAGAATGATTCCACGTGGATGCAATAAATGTCAGGAAGAGACATAGCCTGAGAATAATATGTAAATTTTAATTCTCCCAATAAAATTATAATTTTCTCAGACCCGTGTTCGAAAAAAATTCTCTCCTAATGTATGAATAATTATAAGTGTAGGGTCGTCCACAAGTTTAAATTCGATTTAGAGATGGCACAGTTTAGTTGGAATCGGACGTATAGCTGGGTACTTTTACGGTGTATCCTCTAATTACTTAACTAGTTCTTCAACTGTGAACGTCGCTGATGCTTCGGTGGAAAATGGTGCAGGAAGTTAAGAATTGTTTCGACCTTGAAAAGTTTTAAGCGCACTCTTTCTTGGAACTCAATTTTTGTTTTTATTTTTTTTTTGAAAATTGTGCCAAACACATTTGTAGTCGTTTAACAATAATTATTAAATCTGATTTTCATGAAACCCGAAAACTGACCCCTGATTTATCGAATGAGCGGTAGCCTGGAAATGAAATAGCTGAAATAACAGTTACCATAATCCATGGTCTTTTTTCAAAATCGACTAATGTGTTCGTCGACTAAACAATTATTTGAGCGCAATGCTTGTATTTTTCAGATCGTAGGAGTAGAAATGATTGAAGTTGTGAGGTTTATCGAAGGTACTCAATTATATTACACAATCAGTAATTATTTTATCTCGAGATGTTCTTTCTCTTCACGTTTCACTAAAATATCCTGGTGAAAGTCGCTTGTATTCTCAGGGATTCACAGAATGAGGTCCCATAATGTTAAATTCGTCTTTGTATAAATACAATGCTCAGTTCTTGCTTATTTGTAGGCCCTCATGTACTGCCAAACCCGGGGGCCCAAGTGTTAGATAAGAGCCAAGGCTGTTTTGATTGCACTGTGATAAACTAAAAAGATTAAGATTTTCTATATTTCGTGGGTGAAGATTCAGGCTCGAGATAGGATTCCTTATTATTACGAATTTGTTCACCCAGAACTGGTTTAGTTTTATTATTAGACATGGCCCTGAGGTAATGCAAGTGCTCATTCAATGAAAAGATTTGTAGACAACGTTCTTCAAACAGCACCAGGTTTATTTGTTAAGCACTCCGAGAAGGACACTTAACAAAATTAAGTCATCTCAACAAGAGAAAGTACGAATTGCGTAGGCACACTTGACACAGAAATATAACAGTCCATGTGAAGTCTCTGGAGTTATAAAGTTGCAAACTGAGAAAGTAAACGAACAAAAATAGAGTGAAAGCGAGTTCTGAGAAGAAAATGTGTGGTAAAAATATGCTATTCTTTAAATTTAAAATTCTTAGCTTGAGGATGCTGAATAATTTACATACTTGACATGTTTGACGGCAATGAATATCACTAAATAAACAAAACCAAAACCGTGTAGTTGATGTAATCCATCTGCAGCGGCAATTTAAATATTTTAGTCTAATGAATTAATTGAGAATGTGGTGTAGTGTAGCTTCACTATTATTTGCATAATAATTCTCCTACTTTAAAATGTCATAAATAACTTACCATGAAGGTTCCGAAAATAATACAATCGACGAATTCCTTGATATTAAATTTGTTAATGGGTTTAAGAATCCAAATGTCAAGTCTGCTGGTGTGAATGATTAAAGCAAGACCTTTTGCATATCACAAAGATGATATTGATTTAAATTAATGGCATTTATGAAATGATGACGAATGGAATCAGTGCAGTCAACCGAGAGTTAGTTTCCCATGCATAATATGATGAAATTGAACGGCAATGCGTACTTCGACTTCTGTTTGGTGATATTTGACTCAGGAATTGACTTAAGGAATTCTATCATCATCACCTCTTTCTCAAGACGTCATAACTTATTCTTGGAGCAATCTAGCATTGATAAGTGAAAGTTGATATACATAGACTTTCTCCTTCAAGACTCTCATCATCAGTTCAGTGGGACAAACTCATATTGAACGTTGAGTTGAGGCCCTAGGGATAGGCATACTAAATCCTAGCTAAATTTACTCGAGACTCTCATCAAATTTTTAACAAGATGAGGAACAATGTGCGAAGACCATGAACGAATTTATTCGTGTGCGAAAATTCATTCTAAGAATAGAACTGGCATTTTGACATATTTATATCTCTGTATCCTTCCGAGTTAAACACGTAATACTAGCTCTGACTTTCATTTAATTCTCAAAACTGTGACAGTTCAGTTAGCTATAGATAGTTATATAATTAAATTTAATACCCTTGGGCACTTTCTTGAGCAGGGACTGTTATCGTATTACACAAAGAGATGTCTCTCATACTTCTCAATTATTAATTGAGACTTTAAAAGCTGGAGCGACATTTAATACACAGGAAGAACACGATGAGAGCCAGGGAACCTTAATTAAGAAATCTCTACCTCCGTGTCTAGTCATCTTACACATTCTTCATTCTATTCCTTTGAAATTTGAACGGGGACAAATTGTGGTCCATGTATTTTAGAAATACTGAATGAGATCGTAATTTATATAACGAGGAAATTCAATTCTTGCTATCTACAAATCATGAATCTTCTATGTTTTCACCTCCGGGAAATTTTACATTCATGTAAAAGAAGCAAAAGAAATTGAGAGCTTTTTTATTGCCTCCAGTGATTTCAGTCGAGCCTGAAAATGGAAATTGAACCTAAAGCTTAACTTAAATTTTAGTTCTACCCATCTCTTCACTCACGGCGCTTAAAACCTACCACAATTTCAGGTCATTGACGCCATGAAATGTTCGTAAAATCTGGCTAACCATTTCGCCTACAGAACTCGTAAAACTTATATTTTATCTCGTTCCTCTTTATTGTTAGTATACCATATTTGGAATATAATATCTAACATTTGGTAGACTGTCCATTAGATTACTTGTGGAACCATACCCTCCTATTGACGATATTCTCTATTTCCGAGATAGCTCGCGCAATCATAATTCAGCGTGTACATTAAAAACAGATTCTTGAAATTATGAATAATTGGTAAAAAGAAAATAGTCGACTTTATGATATTTGTTATGAAGTCTATGTCGCAATTGTGGGACATACATGTTATTCCTACTTTTCTGTGGTTAGAGGCCGTTCCTTCACACGGAAAAGGCCTGTTGCAGTTCTCCCAACTGGAGAGTTAGTTACTTAACTGCAGTTTACGAAGTAAGGGCAATTCTTTAAGAAACTTACAATGGTTCATTCCCAAACAGTTCAGTACAATAACCAGATTGAATAGAAATCGGTATAATATTATTTCGACTAATAAAACCGGTTTTCCAAACATGTAATTACGAGTTTAATGTGTATTTGAATGGCAATTTGTATTTGTTTCCAGAGGCATGCAAAAAATGAATTCGAGTTTTGCAAATATTTTGTAAGAGACAACAAACATATACATTGTACTATACTCAATACTAACTATTACTGCCAAGTGCTAATTCAACGTAGAAACCGTGAATGAGCTTAAGGCGTCGTAGAAGCATTTTACGTTTATTGAGTTTTTCTGCACGTCAAGGTCGGTTAATTTGGGTTCAGTGCACATAAACATGTTCCATTTGTTTTTGTGTGAATCGTGCCTATACCTATAGTGCAGTAGTCTTTGCTCAGTCCATGACTCAACTAATGACTTTATTGTTTTACAGTATCGCAAAAACTTAGGCCAAGGTAATGTTGGTTGGCTAATCCAATTTACACTATCCAACATTACAAGTAAGAAACGAAACAAACACCTCCAGTGCAATGAGCTATACCGGATAGATTTTTTGTCAATTTGGTTGAAGTTCAGGGTTAATTTAAGTCGAAGAAGTGTTCATTTATTTTGTTGTAGACGTGTGTTGTTACACTGTTCAAAAATCGTGGGAACCATCGGGGACAGCATTCCGTGACCAGACCTTCCAACAAAATAAATAGTTTTTGTCGCTTATTTTGCAACAATATACTACGTTGTTTTTATCTCATGGTAAATGAGAAATCCTTATTGAACTTCTTTCTCAAGTTATTAAAATGGAAAGGTTTTCCAGTACAAAACGAAAACAAACTTTTATCAAATATTTTGCCAAGTTGTTCTCAATTTATTAAACTTTTGAATTATGGTATTTTTCCGGCATAAAACAACTTAACTAAAAGCCTTAAGAATCCTCTCCTCAAACACAAAGCGCGTCGCTAAAATAAGATTTTCCAGGCAATTATTTTACAATTTGGCTCTCTTTGGAGTTCTGAAGTATGTAAACAGCTCGACGAATAATATATTTACGTCATGAGAATTCAATTTCAGTTGCTTTCCGATCCTTTAGTATACCAATTGGAACATTGAAGGAGACAGGTTTTCAGAATCAATTACAATTTCACATTTTAAACGGTTACGTGAAAACTCGGGAGGAAAGTAAATTTAGCTTTACTTCAAAAACTACGACGCACGTACGACGACCAGTTATTGGATTAGGATAGTTACACAAAGGGCTTTCAGTTCAAAGAGCGACACATGTAGATTTTACCTCATTACTTGTAGTGAATTTGACAAAATTGAACAAAACTTGACAGTGTGTCATTATATTAACGGATGAAAGTAGTCGGAAAGTGAACTTTTTCTACAGTATGTATAACTAAACTAATGTATGTATACAACGGAATAACGTTTTTTTGTACTGCGTATTTACAACACTTATGGACTGAGTAGGTTAATGGGTAATTTAGAAAACACACTCTAAAGGTTAAGTCAAATTCAAGTTTTCAAAGTAAAGTAGTTGAATACTTGCTAATCTAATCCACACGTGTAGACTTTGTAGTTATTGTAGTAATCTTGAAAGCGTTGGTTGAAAATTTGCTGCGTACTTGGTTTGTCAAAGGCTGAATTGATGTCCATGACTACTAATCGGAGTAATCACGCCAGTATTGACTACTGACGAGAATTTGTATGGAAAATCCAATAGTGAAAAATTGAAGATAACTATCTGACTCTCTGGAGTAGTAGACACCCTACAGAACTTCTAGTCGAAGGTGAGGGGTTTGGATTCCTTGAACGGACAATATATAGAGACTTATTCTCCATTACCGCATTTTTCCCAATACATATCTGACTCAACGGCATCCGCATACTCAATTCAGCAAAATTGTACTCGAATTTCGAGGGACACAACTTGTATCAGCAAGTAAATTCATTGTAGTCCCGAATTAGTAGTTCTTACTCA
>JAQGCB010002526.1:0-11385 GCA_034698835.1 Protaphorura tricampata | reverse complement strand
GCCATACCAGCTAAGTATTGCTTGCTCCCAATAATACCGTTGAGTATAATCTTTTGAATTGAAAAATGTACCCGGGGGATCAATATATCCATATGCATTTTGACCCACGTATGCCCCACCGGAAGCAGGAGGAGGATCTATTAATCATTTCAATATATTTTCGTTAAAATCTTGAAATATCTTGCTAAGCGACCGTGCAAAGACTAGGTGCATCCCTGCATTGAAACCCTGCAGGTCAGCAGATGTCAAGGAATGGTCATGTTGTGGAGTCGACGAACCATGAAGTCAAGTGAAGTTGGCGTTCGAGCAATTTTTTTAATTTGAATATTACTATAGCTTTCTGCGCCTTTCCGGCATGCAGAGGTCAAGTTTTTCTGGTTAATGTTATTTGATGATTATTGATATGTTGAAATTATGACCTCTGCATCTACCTTGGTTTACCATATCAGTTCACCTTTATTTCTGCTCGTGTCTCCAGCGATTACACACTGATCTACCCAATTCTGGGCCGCCAGAGCCAAGTCTGGGTCCCATTTCAGTTTCGCCATACATTTTGAAGCCGGTTGTGGTCCCAGGTTACCTTGTGTTTCGCCACCTTTATATCATGATATTATAATTAGTGCCCTAACCTCAAAATTATAAATCCATTGTTCATTTGTTAATGTGCAGTTTTTAGTTGGAATTACCGGCAGCCACTCTCGCCCTGCGGATATTGTGCTGCGAGACGATATAATCCTGGAGGGTGGTATCCATTGGCATAATTGCTGGCATAGAATTACTTAGGCAGGCGGGGTCAGGTGTCTGATGTTTCAAAAAGTGAAAAGGATTTATTAGTCATTCCACAAGAAATAATAAAATGTTGATCAAATTGATCATTGTATATTGGGAGATGGTTGCGGAAGGAAAAAGCAATTACCCACATGTCTACCAAGTACCAAGGTGATAAAATCCTTACCATTACCTCAATACCGTTTATATAATGAGTATTGATTTCACCAAAAATAAAATACTATTTTATTATATTAAGTACTGAAAAGTTACTCACTAAACAGTGTGAATTATTTGGGTCGCTGCAAGGCTGGCCAAGGCAGAACCCAATGAATAGGATTCCAACACAGAGTATTGATATAGCCGCCATTACTACGAGAATTTAAAATTCGATATTAAAAAATCAAGTCTTGAATTTTGGTTTATATACTCCGTATTGTGTAATTCGGCCAGAAGATTGACATCATTTAGTGCGTCAATCGATCATTAATGCATAAGGAAGTATTGTATAATTTTGAGAAATTAATTCTTTGTATGTAAATCTACATTTTGATTGACTTCTTATTGAGATGTTTCTTCCGTGCCTTGGCCGAGCACGTATTGGGCATTTTGGACTCTTGGATCGAAATATTAACTGGAAATACAGCGTGGAATGATAAAATTGGCTCACCCATGGGAGATATCCAAACGTTCAAGTAATTATTGCTCGATAGAAAAATGATAAATTGCAAGCAATGAAAATGCGAAAGATCCACACTGACAGTTGTTTTGAAGAAGCGTGCA
This sequence comes from Protaphorura tricampata, assembly GCA_034698835.1. Classification (NCBI taxonomy): domain Eukaryota; kingdom Metazoa; phylum Arthropoda; class Collembola; order Poduromorpha; family Onychiuridae; genus Protaphorura; species Protaphorura tricampata. Next base: position 9,834 of record JAQGCB010002526.1, on the reverse strand, counting down.
ACATGCACAGGCAAGCAACATGACGCACGACCATTCACCGCCGAAATGTTTGAGAAAGAAACGTGTATTTGAGAATCATGATACAATCGCTCACCGTCGAGAGGAATATGTAGGTCGAAAGGAGTATCAATATGACAACTCAAATGTGTAACGGATCTCGTTGCAGTCGTAGAAATAATTTTCTTACGTATCTGGTACAAAAACCTTAAGAATCTTGTAGTACTTGTAATACTCAAAAAAATGGTAGGAGCTGAAAGTGTCACCGGAAATGTAATTGTTCAGTTACTTATGAATATTGCTGAGATGAATCGCATTTACTATAGCGCATTATGTCTAGCTGGAAAATTGTGCGAAAACGTACTCATGTGGAACATGACTCTTCGGGTTTTGGTATTATTTCTTGTATTTGTAGAAAATCACCGGGACCCATTCTTCTAGGAAAAACTACAAAAATATATTGTACAAGGCTTATCTTCTTTGGCGAGTCTGAAATATACAATTCGCAATAATAAAAAATGCATTACTTTTCGGGCATCGGTTCATGTGCTGATCATCAACCACTTTAATCTGATTGTTCATATTGAACAAGAAGATATCTCAATTACTAGATGTGATCACCAAACTAATATGAATGGCTCTTTACCGGAAGAATCTAGTTTTTTTTATTGCGTCAATAGATCATCAAATCAAAAAAAAACTGTTGTAAATCAATATTGATTTATACATGAAAGTGCAAACTCGACATTTTGATTGACACTATGTAAAACAGAACGTGATAGTTTACATTGGAATTTAGATTCTTGCTTATAATTCGACCTTGAAGTCAATTTGATATCGCACGAAGTCTATCAACTGAATGGTTTGTGAACCTACACGACGGCTTATTAAATAATCACATTATTAGCAGGAACCAGGAATTGCCTAAAAAAAGATGACTTCGCATTTTATTCCAAATAAATTCAAACAGTTAGTTAACAAACACCTTGGATTTATCATTAGTTTATTGTAGTTAGACGTTCTAACGGCCAACAGAAAAAGCAAACAGATTTTACAGGATATGCTTAAAAGATTACGAATTATTTAGTTAATTTATTAGTTGAATTATTATGTAAGTTATTTATTATTAGTTATGTCGCGCGAAACTATTCGACCGAATTGCAAATTGCAACGCGATCTTAGTTAATTAATTAATTAGGTTAGGTACAGTCGGAATTGGCTTCAGTCATTGCTAAATTAATGTTACATTTCATGAAATGTGTATTGTATGAGAAATGATGTCGATGACTTTAATAAACACTTATCAGAATCAGTTTCAAAATTCCCTTAATTATTTCTCAAGAAAAATAGAATTTTCCGTACCACTGGAATCTCGTTAAAAAGCCTTGCTTAATTTCAAAGAATCTAGATGTCAAAATAAAATGAGTCGCGTGAAACTGACTTCCTAAATTGTTTCAATTTTATGGCAAAATATTCGTTTGAGCAATCAATAAAAAAAATCAAGTGCCAACGTGCCAATAGTGATTCTAGTGATGTGTGCGTGCTATGTATACGAGTCGTGAGTCTCGAGAGTTTAGCCCCGTGTGCCAAAAAATCTCAATCATAATTTCTTATGTAAAGCCGCTATTCGTTCCTCACGGTTGTCATTGCAATTATTTTATAATTTGAATGGATCGGTATTCGTAAACTACATGATATGGTGAAGCCTGCCTCATGCGACCAGACTTTATTTGGATGACAGAAATATAGCCGTGTTCTACCGATAGCGATTAGTGAGCTTGTTAAGTCTCTTGTGTTAGAGCTGTCTTTATTAAATTATTTTTGTAAGATGATACATGATACATACATCCATTGGCTTACACGTAGGGTATTCGACTACAGCTGATCGAATATGGTCGCTATAAGCCTTTTAGACAGGTGGGTGGTTGTTCAGATCCGGAGGTCGTCAATCTCATGTGGCCGTTAACTTGCGGTGGTCAAGTAACTCGGATGTTCGTCTATCTCATGTGGTCAATTAACTCGGATGGTCGTCTATCTCAGGTGGTCGTTTACCTCGGATGGTAGTCTATCTCAGATTGACGGTTTAATTCGGATGGTCATCTATCTCAAGTGGTCATTCAACTGGGTGATAGTTGGGATGGTGGCAGTCTATCTCAGGTGGTCGTCCAATTGGGTGGTAGGTCGGGTGGTCGCCAAATCCAGTGCTAGTCTTATACACTTGGCGGTTGGCCGCTCGATCAGGTTTTATTCGACTCATTTAAGTGTCCGGTTCGGCGAGACCTTACCGTTCTGTGGCCGTGCTTGCCAGCCTGTGAATCTACCTTGTCAAAAAAAAACTCCTCCAGAATTCCTGGAATTTCGCTCGGACTTTTTACTTGTTTTTCAACGCTCCTTTTTTCTACTCCTTCCTTTGTTCGCACTTGCAATCTGGACAGCGGTGTAAACGGTCGCATCATACATCAATCTTTCAACAACTCTGGTCCCATATAATTCCAAATCAACCAAATCGGCATCTTTTTGGGAAAGGTAAAAAATTGGCTCATCATCATCGTTTCATAATTAGTTTTTTTTAAATACTTGAACCTTCATTCAGTTTTCAAAATTATCAGATTACCTAGTTTGATATTTTTCTTAGATACTCAACCAACAAGTGTGAATTAAATCCAGGCCAGACCTCATCTGAGTCAACAACGCTTCCTTTGTTCTCTGCCGAGTTTTCCAACCGCCGCTTCACTTCCATTAAAACAGGTATTTAATTACAAATTGTACTTTTGCACTCTTGAATGGAAGTACTAAATTAAGTTTTTCAAAATAAATAGATAGTACGTTTACGTATTTGTATATTTGTGGGTGGATTTTCTAGCCTAAATTCTCTTCCAGTTTTCAGTATTTATAATGTGTGACAGATGATATGTTTTGCTTCAGTTTAAGTTTAACTATTTATTAAGTCAGATAATTTGGAGCCAGACCAGTCAGTCTGTTCTGTGCAATGTTCATAAGTGGTGAGCTAATGCCCTGATGCCTGATAAACTATAACTATAACACTATTGCTTTTTTGGTTTTCTTAGGTTTGTCCCACGAACAAAGACGAATTTTTTGTGCAAGTGACATAATCTGAAAACTACAACGATGTCGTCTGTAGAGGCATACTTTACAATTGGAATGGACACTGAAGATACTGCAGATACCTCTTTGATGGAGGTTAGTATTTTAAAAAAATCTTTGGCCCAATTTCCCGATGGGTTTTTTAATTCGTGAGACCCTAGCAAGTGTGGGTGGGTGAGGAGAGGATGTAGCGATTAGAACAAAAGTTTAGACATTCCAATATTACACACACTTCCAATTCAATTCATCCAAAAGTGGAGTTAGTTGAAAAGTTTGAACTGGAGAAAGGGGTCGATTTAGTAATTAGACTGAGAGACTGACCAAAGGGGTTATTGTTTAAAGGTCGACGAGCCAAAGGAGAACGTTGAGGGTACTGAAAATTCTTGGGAAATCTTCCTTAATGGCCTGCAGCCAAACCATTCTTCATTCTACATTAAAAAAGGAAACCCCTACAAAGGAGTCTATTTTACACTGGACCCAGCCATTGTTCAGTTCACGAAATCTGACTGCCTCAATCAATTGGTCACGTCGACTGGACAAGGGAACCAGATCAAGCGCGAGATTGATCTTGGAAAGCTCAAGCAAGTTTTCAAGAAATGTCCAAACATCGAAAATTTGAAATTCTTCGGGGTTGAAATAACGGCTGATCTCATCAAATTGATCACGAAGAGTTGCCCAAACCTCAAAAACTTGGAGCTGAACTTGCAGGAGACGGATGAAATGATTGAACAAAAATTTGTTTTGGATTTTCTTAGTGAAATCAAACGTTTTTATAATACCTGCAGAGAAGTCCGTCATGTCATCATTCGTCGTCCGTCCAAACGTATTGAAAACTTTTTTCTGCGCAAAACTTACCCTTGGGACAATGTTGATCGGAGCTGGTTGTTCATCTTAAAGGAATCGGATTATGACTTTAATTGCCGGGGTCATCACAAAGTGGGCACGGATGGCATTGGCAATGGTGGTTGTATCAATAATTTTGTCTGAATATTCTGGTTGTATTGCATTGTAATAGTAGTAAGAGTAGGAATATTATTTATTCGTGATTTCTGTTGTATTTCAAAAAACTTAACTCTACCTCTTAAAGCTGAATTTGTTGTAAAAGTGTTAATTTTAGAGAACATGTGTTCAGCTCCTATGTATTTGTTGAAAGTGGTGGATGCACATTCCCGTGTAACTTATCCATTGTAATGTGGTAATTCGTCAAAAAATGTTTGTAATGTTGTGTTTGTTCCAGTAAAAAAGAAACAAAAAACTCTACGAGTTCATGTTAATTCTGTACACAATTATTTTATTCATTATCGAATTGCAACTCTATTAATTAGTTCGTGTCGTGTCAAACCTTGCACAAATATTAAACAAAATCGAGGGCTCTAGTGTACTAAAATATCGTACATTTTTTAACCAACTGCCTATTCTGTAAAAAAAAATGTGTTGGTTGTATCCTGTGTCTTTTGGCAACCTTCAATAGATCGTAGAATTCTTTGGGAATGTTCCCTCTATTGTACGTTTTTTTTTAAAGGATACCGCACGAAGTGCTCGGCGAATAACCCCCCGTCAGAATTGGCTGGATTTTGGATATGTTGTAGCCCTTGACGTCCTGAACAACTTTTGTGAAGGAACAATCCGGAAATTCCTCACCGTTTCGGAGTTATGAATACACAGATACTTATAGATACACACAGATAATTTTTTACTCGTCCTATACTCAAAAAACTTTCCTTGTAAAACTCTTTTCCGTGCCCGTGCCTGCCTAGAATTATTAATCTATTGCGAAATCGTATCATCATTGCGATATAATTTATTACGTACGTACGTACTGTCGAGTTTTTTTGTCCTCAGGACCTGTTGAACTAATGCGACGGACTTATCTTCCGTACGTGTACCCCACGCTTGCCTGCTTGGTCCAAAAGTTTTTCCATTTTCGTCTTCTTGTTAGGAAGAAAGTCCCTCCGATGATTTTCATCTCTATGCAAATCCGCATTAAATTCAAATTCCTTTGCAAATTATTAACTTAAATATGAATGACTACAAATTACTCCATTAGAGGGGAGGAAAACTTCTTCCACCGACACGGACAAACGTGTAGAGTCTTATGCATAAAATATATTTCCTCATGCATTAGGCCATACACTTGGGATTGGGAAAATACTTGGCTGGAAAACCTGCACCACCAAAACTGGAAATACACGGTCCATGCAGTAATGGAAGTATATGGGGATGTGGGAGCCAGCTTTTTCCCTTTTTAAGGAATAAATGGACGTTTGGGGACTTCCGTACCGAAACCGTAGCCGTACCGGGTAGCGGATACGATACGATACGAATCCCGGGTTTTATACATGAAGTTATTTCCAGACTGAGCGGTCTTGCCCCATGTTTATGTCCAGTTACGTAACGTGGAATTTTTGTAGGGATACCCTACCATTTTGGGGTCCAAAGCTAACCGTAGAAATTTGTCAACGAGTTTTTCTGTGCTAAAACCTGAACATTGAGCCCAAAATCAGTTGAGACAGTGGTAAGGTCGTTTGAGTAAGTAAGTAAGTAATACATGAACTTATCCATGCATGTTGAACCCTCATCTAAAAGTTTTCTGTAGACAGACACATCTCATCCATACAAATGTGAAATGTCCCTGGCCTTCTGAGTTTAGTTTCCATGGTGATTAATTATTCACACCGATTCTCTCGCGCTGCAGTACACGCAATGCAGGTAGAAAGAGAAAGCCTGAACGGAAACAGAGACAGAAGGATTTCAAAGGGCAAGATGCGAATGCGATGTCGATGTAGTACATCGAAGTGGAACTTGCCGACCTCCACCTATAAATAAAATTTCAAGAACATTGTATTGTACTGTATTGTAGACGATGACCTTTGACCTAGTGTATTTTAGCTGTTTGTATTGATCAAGTTATTTTTAATTAGAGTGAATAAACAATTTATTGAAGCTTAACAGTACAGGGTGATTCATATTAATTAACCCTACTCCTCATAACTTTAAGAAATACAGTGGAATCTCTATATATCAACATCCCCTATATCGTACACCTCTCTATGCCGACCAGAATGTCAGGGACGCAAGAATTCCCTTTGCATACACTTCTTTGTTATTCCACTTCCTGTATATTAAACTTTCTCTATATTGGCCATATTTTGGTGCATTTTTTGAGATCGATATATAGAGAGTCCACGATACTAATTTTTTTTGACAAACTCCTGTCGAACCACCCTGTATAAAATAAATCATGCATTTTTCTTAATTGGTCCAATTAACAATCGACCTTACCAATCCGTCATCCTCCGGCAGTGCAGCGCAGCGGTGCGATTAAATAAAATCGCAATAACAAAAACAGCATTGTTGCATTATAGTCACTAGTCAGAGATGACCTATTGACTGGGCAAACTTTGTACGTATTACTTAATGACAGATTTTTTTAATTACTAGTGTAATAGGCTAAACTAAAACTGACCTGTAAGGTGGTCTGATTAAAATTTCAATCAAACAGGAGTTCAAGACTTTCCCTTTTGAAACTGTCATGTCTGTTTCTGTTTCGTTTCCTGCTGTGCGGAATGAAATAATGACCTGGAAAATCAAACATAAACAGTAGTGGAAGTGGAAGTGCAAGTGTGCAAGTACAAAATTGAATGTATGAAATGAAATATTTTGAACATGTATGGAGTACAGGGAGGATCATAAGAATTACTACACATTATTAGCTTTGAGTTTGTATATTTAGTAAATGTGTAGGCATTTTATTCAATTAGTGTATTCAAAACGGCGCATACTAATTTCAAGATTGTGTACAAATTATGAAAGGAACAACAGATGGGTAATCATTAACTGCTTTATTTTTATTTGAATTTTCTCGATCAAAATTCTTATGCACAGCTGCTCCTATCGGCACGAGTTTTCCTAAAAAATCTATATCTCACTACTACCTAGTACAATATGGATGATGACACAAAGCCATGAATCACCGTGTATATTTGTACGTGCAAAATTCAACAAACTATGCACAAGTGCAAATTTCAAATGAAATCTCTTGATATAGACAACAGGACAAGGTAATTAATGCTCCACTTAATGAACTGTTAATTACTCTCATTCTGCCAAGCCGCCTGGCCCGCCCGCTCATTGCATTTGCATTGCTCTCACTTTCAACTCCACTTTCAAAATGCATGCATAATAATCGGACCTACCGTGACGGTGACGGTGACGGACGGCCGTGATATGGATCCGATCAGATCAACCCACGGGCACAAATTAATTAGTATCGTATCATGTCATAAGGGATCCCTTTGACAAGTAAATTGTCTGAAATTTGTACTGGAATGTTTCAAACAGTAAATTGAAATTTGGCAATGAGTTTTTACAACAAAAGTGGTTTCCTTGTCAGTAATACTAAAGTAATACTAGGATTAAGCCAATGTTAAAATTGCACAGGGAGGATTGAGCAAACCTTGCATCCAAATAATTACAAACAAATTCAAGATACAAATTGTATGTAACGCATGTGGGCCTTCTGATTGTCTTCAATGTAATTAGTACGAATTGCGTATTGCGAAATAGTATGGCTTAATTGGAAATTAAACGGTACACGTTCTTCAAACCGACACAAACATAAATTTCCCTGAGGATAATACCACTTGCAGTGTACATAGATTTAAAATTAATCAAGTGATATAATTATGATCAAACGACCTACCGCATTATGTAGTGCATTTGTATTGAATATTGCATACGTGTATACAAATAAAGTGCCGACCTAATTAAGTTGAGTTTCCTTTCATTTGAAGTGTGTCAATTGGCATGCATTTGGATTGATTGAAATTAAGTTTGAGTCTGCCTGTGCGAATAAGTAAAGTTAATTAGTGTGACGAAAATATCGCAGAGAGTGAATGGATTGACACCGATATTGATATTGATTGATTGAAATTGAAATCCAAAATCATTTACAGTTTATCAAAGGCTGGAATAAATTAGTAAAATCAGTTTAGCATTACTGGTGGTTAAAATATAGAGTTATTACATACGTCGCTATGGTGGGGAATGAAGATTCAATCCCTTCGACAGATAATGTATGGTAATCGTAATTGGTTTGGGAATGTCATATGAAATCAAGGTTTTTCTTACTGCTAGGGGTACCTTACTCAGGCTATTATACCACACACTAAACCGAACTCCGGAATAACTGTTAGAATTTTTTTTATTCACTCAATTTTCATTAGAAGGTGGACGGAGCTCCAGTTAGGGATTTAGTAGAAAACAGAAATTACTGAAAAACCTTAGAAACTTTGTAGCTATTGTATCGTTGGAAATTCGTTGTAATTGAAAACGAATTTGCAAAAGTATAAAAATTGAAGCCATGGTTAGGCAAAATACTGTAAAAAAACGCGATTGTAAAATATCGAGGGATTCACTTGTCCCTGACGATTTCACATGTAGTCTATGCCAGAAGGTTCACAATTTAGTTGGTTTAGATGATAAAAGTTGTATCTTAATTTATTATTATCGTAAGAATCACTTCATTTCTACAACATTTAATTAAAAATACACTCATTAATTGACATAGCCGAGGGTGAATCAAACATCTTGTGCATTTTCGGGTGTCGTTTTTCGAATTGCTTATTCCCATTTGGCCTAGGGATTTACATATTAATTGCGTAGTTGCCCTAGTAGTAGGAAAAACCAGTGGAGAAAACCCTCTTTACAGCAACCCGGGGGAGAGCAGATCCGAGGAATTGAACCTCAGCACATCGAGAGCGATCTGTACACCTCTACCACTACGCTACGCCATATGATAGACCTGTATAACATTTAATTAACAACTGTTTGATTCTGACATCGATTTATAAAACGGAGAAGGTGAATTCCTATAGAATCAAATTACAGGTTGTTGTGTCAAAATAGTTTTCAGTAATTTGATTTACAGATTACGAAGGGTTATTTTCAAGAAAGTAACTATTTGTATCTGCGAACAAGATTAACTGACTGATGACAACATAGATTTTAATAACTAAACATTTGAATTATTGTATAAAATAAATGTACAGTTTTATGGGCCGAAACATGCTATCTGAAATTGCACTGAATTTGAACAACAAAAAATGAATTAATTAATTGCACATAATTCGGACCAAGATATTTTTAACTCCTCTACTAATAGAGAATTGTAGTCAAGACTACCTTGATTCGGACAACCTGGCCTATACTAAATTTCGCAATTTTTCAACACATACACATACTTTGGTTATGCACAAAAGCTTAGGCCACATGGGTCGTCGTTTTCATGGATGGTTATTTGAAAAATCCACACGAACATTAAATTTAGACTCCTCCACATAATAAATCTTTATTTTATTGGCACACAAAGTCCAAAATGAATGGAATAAATCATCCCTTAGTTCAATAAAATGGCTCAGCGTCATCCTTCCTTTCCTTGTCATGCAAATCAATGCAATGTGGGTTCACCGCTGCCGCACTGTGTGTGGGAAAATCGTAAAAATAAGAGAAGAAGAAGAAAAAAAAAGATCCCTCTTCTCCGGTGAGTTTGTCTTGCTTCAGAGAGAGAGACTTCCAAAAAAGGCTTAAATCTATCGCACAGCCATTTTCTTAATAATAATAATATAACGTGAACAAATGTATGTTCCAGGGAATGCAGTGGACTCTCTATATATCGAACTCGAAAAATGCACCAAAATGTGTCCAATAAAGAGAAAGTTTAATATACAGAAA
>JAQGCB010002525.1:0-11385 GCA_034698835.1 Protaphorura tricampata | reverse complement strand
CTGCTGACAGTGGAATCGCTAGTTCGTTCACGGAATCTTCCGTCCCAACACCAGAGATACCATCTCACTTACAAGTGGAAGATAAACCAGTGATGCAATCCAGAGGTCGTGGACTAATCGGTCGAGGTGGTAATTTGGCAGAACATGGACGGGGACCAGGTGAAGCTCGAGCCCCTATTCAAGACCCACAGCTCCACCCAGAAGAAGACGGACAATTCCTTGAAGTTGTTCCATAGCAGGTTGCCCATCCTCAAGCAAAAGATTCCAGGGAGACTTCACCGGAAGCAGAGGACACAGATGCAGGTCAAGAACCTTGAGAGATCTGCGGCCAATTTTCCAACCGCTCCAAAGTTAACGGCAATTGATCCTCCTTCTGAGAAATATTTTCGACCAGACGATTCAGTAGTTTCAGCGGGTACTCTCTCAGGACCTCAGGGACTTCATTAGCAAAGATAGTGGTAAAGTACCCCCTGTCACGCGGGAGACCGGGGTTCGATTTCCCGTTGGGGAGCCAAATGTGTGTAAGGATTCAAAAATGTAGGCATTTCCACTTGACCATCGCATCGGGACTTTCGGGACTAGGTTAGATAAAAGGAAACTGACTTGACCTAACTCCACTGGCAGCCTACAACTACAACCATAACCAGACAGGGAATTAATTCTATTACGTTACATGCACCATATTTGAGAATCTACTCCTTTTTCTCATCTCACAACAGGTAAAAATGGGTGTTTACTTGTGATTTACTTCAATCTCTCGAGCAATCTCCGCTATCCAAAAATGTCTATGAAATAAATATTTAAAATGTTAATAAAATTATTTATTTGAATACCTATGTCAATACACGGATCCCACAGTTCCATTCAACCACGGCTACATCATCTATAATGACTACTGCTCAAATTAAAAGACCTTGGGTCAAAAATCAAAAGTCACGTTCTATATCTATTGGAAAGACAATTTAAATCTAAGTATGGAAGAGATTTCAGATTAGCTGAACCGCTCACAGAGCTACAGCCACAATTATAAGGGATCAGTGCCTCCAACAATAAATATCATTATTTTCTTAACCCTATTATGCTAAACTTAGCACCGTATCTCATATCTCTAATAGAAGCCTGACTCCAATATACGCCGGGGTCTCTAATAGAAGCAGGTTACTTTCACGGTTACACTTATATGGAGAAAGCAGGGGAAAGTGGTAACCTTTGACATCAATTTTGTAAATAGAAGCCCGGGCTTCTATTAGAGGAAATCCGGTACTTCAAGAACTTTTCAATAATGCATTGTCATTCTCATCCATATATAGAAAATTTTTCCTATATTTTCCTGGAAAATATCAGATGATTTTTACATTCGGTTACAACCACACGGTCGTTCTCTGGATTCCATGCATGCACTCGAATCTGGAATATCCAATATTATGTATGCATCGTTACTCACCACACCAGTAGTAGTAGTACAAGATTATTTTCTGGAGTGTCTGTGGACTGGATTGGAAGACAATCAATGGCGGAAATGCGGAATAGAAACCGTGCCTTCACCTGAAACCCTATCGCCATCTGCTGCACTGAATTCAATTCAGCATTTTTCTTCCTTCTCCTGAGTGGTTGAAAATCAGACCCATAATTTTAACCCGGGAATCCAATTTATTCCTTGACAGGGAAAGAAAAATCGTGGACGTTTTCATTTTTCATTCCTATTTTTTGATTTTTGTGTCGAGTTTTGAAGAAAAAATTGACAGTGGAAACTGATAAGCGAGGAGGGGTACTGCTGAGGTCATCCTCATCACAAAGTGACCAGGAACCACTCCTGACAATCGACTGACAAGGTAAGGTAACTGTGGACGAAGTAACACTATTAAAAAAAATGCATAAAATTATAGGTACCTTAACGTCATGCACCTTTTTTTGGTGCCATTGCATGTATCGTTTTTACTGTGCGGCGGTACATGAGGGGTTTAGGTTTGATCCCTTTGGTAGACAGTGCTTATTGCTTGGTAGTACCTTTTTCGTTTTTTCATTACTAGGGGTAAATGGGGTAATTTCCTTATGAACCAAACACAATAATGTACAATCTCTGAATTGATTTATTCTATATCTTAAGTATTCCCTTGTAGCAATTGTATAATTTGTATTGTTTCTTTTTGTTGCAGAAACTATATGACTGATCATGAGGTTACCAAAATGTTTGTGTTCAAAATGCCAGTTTTTCCTTCGTGGAAACGTGAAACGTGGACAAAATGCAGAGGATCTAGGTAATGATTTTGTTAGCGTATTTTGCTTGCATTTTACATTTTGCATTATGGGGTGGATTGTATCAGGATGGATAATTAATTTAGAAACAGGGATATACAAACTATCTTGATATGAAATTGGTATTTCTGAATATTACACTAAATTCTTCAATTTGATTCAACTTGCAGATGGTTATATGGATCATCTGGATGGGCCTGCCAGATTAAATTATTTTGAACAGAGAGAATACCAGGTAAGTTTAGTGTTATGTAACTGGAACTCACCCACTCAAAATCAAACTCTTCCAAAGTCAAATTATAATTGTATCGGGAGTTAATCCATTTCTTTTAAACCTTAGACTGCATTAATCGAAATTGCGACGAAAAGAAACATCATTGCTTGTTTACCAACTGGTTCAGGAAAGACGTTTATAGCATACAAACTGATTGAACATTTCCAGCATGACATTGCAAGGTAACGTTTCATACATTATTCCTAAAAACTTGGGTTAAGAATTAAGAATTAGATTTGAATTTGGTTCATTACGGTGGTAGATAGGACGTAGCACGATAAACATTAAAATATATTTTTTTATTACAGCAAAGGGAAGAAAGTATTTTTCTTGGCGAACACAATTCCACTAGTCAATCAACAAGCTGCTTTCTTTGCCCGGAATTTGACTCTTAAAGTAAAACACATTACTGGAGATATGGAAGTGGATTATTGGAGCCCAGATAAATGGGACGCCATAATAAACGATTATCAGGTTTGTTATTTACACCAGCATAGATTTGTCATTTGCATTGACTCATATCCACAAAGTATTATTATTTAAACAAACTATTTATACAGATTCTTGCAATGACTGCCCAAATATTTCTGAACATCATTCGTCACGCCTATATTAAGTTCTCCCAGATTGCTTTAGTCATTTTTGACGAATGCCATCATGCCCAGAATGATCATCCGATGAAACATGTAAGTTTATCCAAGAATATTTTTGTACTGAGAGTATTAGACCATTTGATTTATTTCTTGAGCTTTTCTATTCAGATAATGGTTGAATATAATACGACAAAAAGGAACTATCCCGAGTATGACATGCCCAGGATCCTTGGTTTGACTGCAACAATTATAATGGGGAATTGTAAAACGTCGGATGTGCCGACTCGTATTAGAGAATTGGAGAATACAATGTCATCTATCGCAGTTACTTACAAAGACTACGAGGAGGTTATGCGGTTTGTTTGTATATAAATTAAAACTGGAGTACTGGTCTTAAATTAATCTTCGAATGTCTCCTATTTAATTTTTACATATGATATTTTCTAGACATTCCACCAGTGCAGTTTTGCAACCTGTAAGAATCGAAAAAGAAATTTCGTACTCCTACAGTTCTTTTATGTCAGCTCTTGGAATCTATGCTACTGAACTTCAAGTCCTTCGAAAGGAAAGGAAAAAATTAAAGGCAAATGTGTTATCGATTCAAGGGATTGATCCCACGCTTAAGGCTACTTCAAACATATATTTATGCAATAAAAAACCCAGTCCAGGAGACCTCCGAATTGCTGTTGACGATGTTCGCCGTACTTTTGAGGATATGGGTAACTTGATTTAAGAAATGTGGTTTACATAGACAGCGATCGCCTGAGAAATTATTATACCTCCTTATCCAGGTGAATATTGTGCCGTGATTGCAATTAATTTGCGCTTGGCATTTATCGAGTTCAGTCTTTTGGATCTCACTGACGATATAATCAAAAGTTGGTACCACAAAATTCGGACGGTATTTATTGAGTTCAAGTAAGTATTGTCTGATAATTTGTCAGTTGCACGCACATAATCGGGTTTTTTAAAGAAATATAATAATTTCGGTAATCAATGCTAATTACAGGCAGAGCATTCTTAAAAGAATGGAAAGGTCCTCTGATGAGAATAAGGTTATTCAATTCATTACTCCGAAATTGAGGAAACTCATCGACATTCTTGAAGAAAACTTTCGGTAAGTTCCAATTGTGCCCAAAACAGACAAACAGTTTCTTGTTCCTCAATTTTGTTTTAATCATAATGTGTTACCTCTACAGAGCTTCCGGGGATTCCTCTAATGCATGTGAATGCGGGGACAATGACAATCAGTTGTGTGGATTGGTATTTACAGATCGTCGCGTCACTGCTCAAGTCCTCGCCTGGTATTTGAAAGTAAGCATTATCGAATTTAATTACTAATTTTTCGTTCGGTAATCACTCTTAATAATTGAACTTGAACTCTTGTGGTAACAGGATTTGGCCGCTATGAACGAGAGATATGCGTTTATCAAAGCAAACTTCGTGGTTGGAACGTCAAGATGCCCATTCGAGACTGTAGAAAGTAGAATCTACGCCAAGAAACAAACGGCGACCATCAATGGGTTAGAAGCACACACATTCAAAATTATTCAATTTATGTAATTGAAACAAAAATAAGCTCTTTTTCTTTGTCCATTATAGATTTCGCTCACAGAGGTTCAATTTGCTGACTGCGACCAGTGTTCTTGAAGAGGGCATAGATGTGCCAAGTTGTAATCTTGTTGTACGTTTTGATCCAATTAAAACTTACACGTCTTACGTTCAATCGATGGGACGTGCCCGAAAGAGAAATGCATTATTTTATGCATTTCTTGATTCGGATTTCTACTCCAGAGATGAGCCAAAATTAAGGGTTTTCAGAGAGATCAATGATGCCATGGTTAGCTACCTGAGAGCTCAAGTTCTAAAAATTGATGAAGGAATTGATCGAAAATTTGATCATGTTTCCGAACATTCCATCGAACCGTTTTGTCCGGGTGGGACTGCCGATAGTCCCCGAGTTACAATGGAATCTGCACAAGAGATTATTGAGAAGTAAGTTTAAGACTCTCGTTTGACTAATATTCATTATATTTTCGTGCTGACGCTGACATGTAGATTCACACATTCTGATTTCTGATATTTTTGCAGTTATTGTATGCTTCTTCCAAATGATGGCATTTCCAGTCTCCAAACGATTTCCTGGTGGACTGAACATGGCTTATCTTTTATGGGGCATTTGAAGCTTCCAATGAACAGTGCTCTGAAGGGTGTAGTCGAGGTAATTGTGTTTTAATAATTGCTCATTTATGACTGAAAGATAGATTCCTAGATTCAATATTATAGCTGAAATAGTTATCAGTTTTAAAATCAACTAGAATTTGTTTCAAGCCATTACCGAGCTGAAATCTAATTCCTGAGTATATTTGAATTCTCAGGCGACCAACTGCTAAAGATATATGTATAAGCTAATAAATTTTGGATTCCATTCAATTACAGGGTCTAATTATGAATACCAAACTCCTCGCCAAACAATCTGTACATTTTGAGGCGGTAAAAAAGTTGTATGAATTGGATGCATTGGATCAACGCCTTTGTCCGACACGCCCCATTGTTCCTCTAAAAGTAGAGTCATTTTTCACGAAACTGACTCCACTCACTGCGACTGGTGACGAAAAAGATGTCAACACTGCTGGTGCGGAGATAGAAGATGGTGAAATTCCAGAGGTTGGCACTGGTGACGTTGACGCTGACGCTGCTTTCTTAGCACGACTTTTCCGGAAGGATTGGTTTCGTAAGAAAGTAAGTTTTACTGGAAATTGTGTGTTGCGATGTTCTACCTGGCAGCAAGGATTTTTATTGGCGCAGCGCAAGCCGCCGATAACAGAACTCACTTAATTTTTAATCTAGTTAATCTTCTAATCTGCAATCAATGTGATTCACAATTTAGGTTCCGGAAATCTTTCAACGCCGTCAACTTGTCATTGGGGAGAGGTACAATATTTACCGTTTTTGTATTGAGCTGACTGAACCTAATCCGAAGAATAAGTGGCAAGAATTATACAAGCTAGAAAGCAGCAAGACTGCATTTGGGATCATAAGTGCGGAGGATATTCCTGATGTGAGTTATTATCTTATTATTAGTTTGACTGTTTTCATTGTTGGTACGAATTTTAATAAAATCTTCTCTTTTCATTTTCAGATTGGAAAGTTTCCTCTATTTGGAATATTTGGCACATTGTCTGTCAGATTGGAAAAGATTCCGGATTTCTCCGTGAATCTGCGTGCCGAGAATTTTCGTATTCTTCGAGACTTCCAACGAATTATTTTTCGTGATGTTTTAGATTTGCAGCACCCACTTTTGGAAGGAGAGGAGGAATTATCCTTCGCCATCATTCCCCTTGAGAAGGGTTAGTCAATCAAACCACACGAAGACGAAGTCAGATTTGAAAATTTTGATATTAAAGTGTATCAAATTCTAGGTGATGAAGGCTGGAGAGTCTATTCTAATTTATTTCCTCGACGGGACGAGGAACCTGGAATAAATTCCATATTCACTATAGCGAGGACCAGAATGCCTCGCGACGAAATCAGAAGAAATTCTGCGAGGGGTAACCGATTTGAACAAGACAGAATTAGGACTTACGTACGGAAGTTTACAGATGCTGTGGTTTATCCTTGGTACAAAGGAAGATCAGGGCCGGTACGTTCAAAACAATCATTCAGACTCATTACTTATTACACTTTTACACTTCGGCTCAACAATGGTAAGGTTTTCTGAATTAATAAATAAACTATTTTGTAGATATACGTTGTGGATACCGTTGAGTTGGAGATGTCTCCTCTGTCGAGATTTCACGATGGATTTCATTCAAACTACAAAAATTTCATTAAGACACAACACAAGAAGGAGATTTATAACAATGACCAACCACTTCTGAAATGTAAACTGGCAGGTGTTGGAAAGGGAATGAAACAATTGAATTACCTTCTTGAGAAACCTACAAAAGAAGACGAATTTCCAGTTTATTTGGTCCCTGAACTCTGTTTTGTGCTCCCAATTCCAGCGTCGATTTTGGTTCAAGTCAAGTTTTTACCAAGTATTTTACATCGTTTCTTCAGACTTCTCATTGCAAAGGAAATCCTTGATTCTGTTGGTGAAAGTTGTCAATGGGATGGACTATTAAAAAATTCAGACTCAACTAAATTCGACCCTGAAAATATTGAAATATTTACTTCTGCCCAAGACCAGGATAGAGCAAAGGAGGAGGAAAGACGGAAGATGCGTGAAGAAGCCAGAACAAGATTGAACTGACCACACAAAGAAATTGATAAGAAAAAGAAGATTGAGGATAGAGAATTACATTATGAATTTATTCACCCGAATAAAATTACACAGAAGGACATTGAATTGTTTCATGAGGCTGTGTCTGGACAACACAGTGCAAAGAAATTAATATTGGCGAACAATGTGGAGGCTGAATTGGCAAATGACGAATTGTACACTCCGTCCAAGATAGGTCAGTTTCACTTATCTGATTTTTAGACGGAGAGCGGCTCTTGTTAAATTTCTTAATATGGATTTTACCAAGGATTTTATACGAATCAATCAAGTCGTCTAGACTTGATTGATTTGTAATTTGTATAAACTCTTTGGATTTTACATTACAGTGTGATTTCTGTAATTTTAGAATTGATTGATTTTGACGAAGTCCTGCTACCCTTGCTGGATCCAGCTCTGGACTTGGATGTTAATACTGGTCCATCTCTTCTTTGCCTATTAGAGGTAGAATTTACAAAGTAATTTTAATTTACATATGCCAACTAA
Organism: Protaphorura tricampata; assembly: GCA_034698835.1. Classification (NCBI taxonomy): domain Eukaryota; kingdom Metazoa; phylum Arthropoda; class Collembola; order Poduromorpha; family Onychiuridae; genus Protaphorura; species Protaphorura tricampata. Next base: position 3,494 of record JAQGCB010002525.1, on the reverse strand, counting down.
CTCAAAATGAAAAATTAATTTCAGGCAATAACAAGGAATTATTCCAACGAAGGAATTTCATTCGAACGACTGAAGATAATTGGATGGTCCTTCTTGAGCTATTCAATTTCTGTTCAAACATTCCATCACTTTCCAACTTGGGTAGAACCTCTGATGTGTCAACTTAGGAACAGACTGTTGAGCGTTCAAGTCCTCTCCGCCGTTGCTGGGAAAAAGAATCTTGGAGAAATTTTGAGTGGAAGTGGATTTTACCCAAATGCTGCTTGGCTACCACCTGGATTTCAAGTCTTACCAAATGTTGCAGAGATTGCAGCCTCAAATCGTATTCATTTGGGAGTATTTAATGGCGTATTAAGACATGTGAAGGTATGCCTGGCGCGTTTTTTTTCCTTACAATTAGTTCCTTATTTTAATTTTTATCCTACCCACAATTTAGAAAATATTCAATACTGAAAATTCACTCTTTTGTAATTATAAATAGGACATGAGTAAAGAAGAATTGGAGAACTATGCCACAGAGAAAACGCCGATCGTGCTAGAAGATGACTTGAGAGAAAAGGCAGCTAAAATTGCAAAAGCTAATGGACTTGGTCCTGAACATAAACCAGGACAGAGAAAGCCACTATTTCAACCCTCGATTAAATTTGCAACTTACACACATACGGAGTTATTCAATTCGACATTATCAGATGGACTTTGCGCATTAGTTGGAGCATTCTTCTCCCAGTGTGGCTCCAAGGGAGCCCTAAAATTATTGGAATGGTTCGGATTCATGGTCCCTGATTTGGATGGGAATGAACATATTCTTGGGAGTTGGGATTCGTTGACAGCTGATCATAATATGATAACGCTTGAACAAGCTGAGCAGCTCATCCCAAATTTAAACCAACTGGAGACTCTTATTGGTTACAAGTAAGTTCCTTTAAAACAGAATTTAGTCGAAGACCCCAAAGCGTCCGAAGGAACGAGATTTGTTTTTCTGAAGAATCGAATTGTTTTTGGGTTATCAAAGTTTTATTTTCTTTTTATTTAAAAAATTATTAAATTAAAATGATGACCCTTTTAATTTCAATGTTTTTTTCGTTAAATGACGAATGTACGAATGCTCAAACTATTTTTATTTACTTCAATAGATTCAAGAACCGGAAATTTTTGTTGGAGTCACTGACTCACGCAACTTACTTTGCAAACAATGTATCTGACTGTTATCAAAGACTGGAATTTTTGGGAGATGCAATTTTAGGTAAGAGTCTAAACACAATCTAAAAGTAAACACAATTCTTATCAGTCAATATAAATGCTCTTTGCTGAATTTCAAAATTAGTCTCTCAGATGTAAGATAGGATTGGATTTTCAAATTGGTCTTTATGTCTTTTACAGATTGCTTACTGACAACCCATATCTTTACTGTATCAACGAAACATGACCTTCATAAATTGACTGAAATTCGGGCTGCCCTTGTGAATAGTGTGACCTATGCATCTTTAGCTGTCCGCTATGACCTGCACAAGTATTTACTGTCCATGTCGAAGCCTTTGGTGGACATGATTGACAATTTTGTAATTTACCAAGAAGCCGCGGAACATAGAGTTATTGGACATGTACGATCCTATTAATATTAATTAAGTCTCTTTAGTACTTTAGTCCTTAGCTTGAATTTATGAAATTATTGTTTACACTACAGTTTACACTCATCAGTGATGAAGAATGCTGGGGTCCAAAACACATTGAAGTTCCAAAAGTTCTCGGTGATATATTTGAAGCTTTAGCTGGTGCCATTTATCTGGATAGCGGTTTATCCTTGGATGCTGTCTGGAAAGTTTTTTATCGTCTCATGCAAAATGAAATAGGTTTGTTCTTGAACTTACTTACTGTGCAAGTAACTGTGCGTTTCAAAGAGCCAAAGTAATTAAATAAAATTTTATAGACGACTTCTTCGAGGACGTCCCGAAGGCTCCAACACGGGAATTAAAGGCTGCATTTCCAAATCCTGGCCAAATTGTTTTCAAGTAAGTTTTGTTCAAATTCTTTTGTTATCACATAAAACTCGTTGTCGTTGCATATCAAGGCCTGGAATTAATTTGTTCGTTGGAACGTTTTATTTTTGTGCAGAAGTTGGACATCTCAGAAATTACGAGCGCGCGGACGGGAAATGTTTAAAATCGATGTCGGCCATCTTGGGCATTATTTCGGGAGTGGGACAAATAAGACTAGAGCAAAGGATGCTGCTGCAAAACTTGCTCTCAAAATGTTGAAAGATGATGATGATATGATGGCCAAGTTTGACGGGAAGAAAATTATGATGATGTGCTAGATTTCATCCTATGTTTGACTATTGTTTTGTCTGTTAATCTTTATTTATTTTATTTTATTTTGCTTCGTTTACTTTTCTTAATTGACTCATGACATACACGTAGCTTGAATTACGTCTATTTGAACTTGCATGTTGCATGTTTTTTTCACAAAAGTCAAATCAAAACTGATTAGAACGGATAGATACGGTGTTAATGTTTCCTAGTTTAGAAAATTGAATTTCCAATTTGAATTTTCAATTAGCCATCCTATACTTAAAAAATAACTTATTGCACGCCAGTTCTTTAAAATTCTTCGGCTTTGTATTTGTATTTTGTATGGAATCAACCTTCACTTATTGCCTGGAAGTGGAATGGAAATTATGCAATTTTATTCCTGGATATTTTATATAAATCAGGACCGGACAATCTAAATCTAGTGATCATCACATTATACGAAAATGATAATGAATTACAATATCCCGTGAACTTTGATTACCTAATGAACTGAACTAATCCTAAATGTCTGTGATTACAGAACAAGTGTGATTTTAAAATGATTCTCAAGTAAAATTGAATATTGTTGTCTTTGCTTGACATTATTCTGAATACGAGTCGTTCTAGCATAACATGATGATTTAATTTCAAGTATCCCAATCATATATCACCTAATCTATTATGACAGTTTGACAACTAACACACCGCTTATTTGCAGTTAGCAAAAGTAAGCTTAAACTGTTATCCGTTAATTCCATTCCATTTGGAGTTGTTAGTAGTTAGAAAATTGACCCTAACTTCACAACTCAAATCAGCTTGCTATTCTTATTTGCCCTTAGAAACGAAACGATTTTTACAGTAGTAGTGAGCGTTTTAGCGTCTGTAGACCCAAATGTGGTAAGGTCCTTTCGCAAGAACGATTCCTCCCACAGGCTCGAGGCTCCTTAGAGTCTGGGCCTCCTTCTGGCTTCTACCCATTAGATATTAACCAGTCCAATCATCCAATCATCCAATCTCATCCAGGCCAAACCTGGTAAGGTCCGGTCATTTGCGTGTTTAATCAGTCCAATCATCCAATCATCCAATCTCATCCAGGCCAAACCTGGTAAGGTCCGGTCATTTGCGTGTTTAACCAGTCCAATCATCCAATCATCCAATCTCATCCAGGCCAAACCTGGTAAGGTCGGGTCATTTGCATTTACGCAT
>JAQGCB010002524.1:0-11385 GCA_034698835.1 Protaphorura tricampata | reverse complement strand
TACGAACTGTGGCGGATGTAATGTATTCTACTTCGTCAAGGTCTCATTGTTTGAAGATTTTCACCTTAATTTTAAATTCCGGATTTAATATTTCTGATACAATTCCCTGTTATAAACGGAAGAGCAAATTACAACGAGTCCATTGACTGATTATACAATACAATTTCTTCCGTCAAAATATTTCCACATCTTTATACCCGGCGCGGTGATGGTGGTATTATTGTGCAAATGCCAAACTGAATACATGTGTGGCTGGATGCCCAAGCCCAATTAACTTTTAGTGAGAATTGTCACCGTGTGACCATACGTTCCAGGAATCTCATGTAAAGAATTTCTTTCACTTTCTTTGTATCGTTATCGCTAAGCGGCATAAGAACTTCTAATAGTCTATGGATTTCTACCATAAATCACCCTCTAGGAGGGTGGAGGACGTTTGGAATTGTGTTCACTATTATTAACATTATATAATGTACCATCACCATCCAGAATAGTGTAGGTTCGGAGGACCACAAAAAATTCGGGCGGTCGGTTCCTTGGGCGGACGGCTTTCTCTGAGAAAACTCATGTCTGTCCTCGCCTGCCTATGATACGATGAAATGTACTGTGGTCGTCGTCATTGATTCACAGTCAAAATATACTACAAAATGTGGTTGAAGACAAAATTCTCCGGAAATGGCAATAAATTTAGAAATCCCTGTTCCGGTTTTTGGTGTCGGTTACATTGAAAAATTGTTGACAGACCATAAGAACTTATAGTGAGTTTTTACCAATCCTTCGTTGTATCTACATTTGTTCCATGAATTAATAATTAGTATGTAAATGAGTCAGGATAGGTGTAATACATTTGAAGGATTTAAGAAAACTGATGAGTCTGACTCAGTTTTTCAGTAAAAATTGACAAATAAATATTTAAACCCGAAATCCAATTTGTCCAGATGACTCATGCGGACGAGCGGAAGTATTTTGCTTTGCCAATCCCTCAAAGTAAAAAAAATGTATACACTCGTTCGAATTCTAGTAAATTCTTTCGTACGTAGCCTTGAGACGTGTATTAATTAGTACGCAATTCGTAACAATTCGTTAAATGAGTCTAGCGTTTATCCTTGTTCCTAATTCTATTCTTAACAGTGACATATACTCCTTATGGCAACATGTTAGAATAGACCAACATATTATTCACTTATTCGTCTATTTTACCATCAAGGATCAAATAATTGCCCCTCCGTCGGAATTTAATATCCCCCTTCCATTCATCATTATCTGTGAGAGAAAAAAAAGGGGAAATGAAGTACTAGAGTACTACGCTTTTTCAGACTCGAGAAAAAAAATCCCCTCATTAATTGACATTCGCCGTTCGTATATTCGTAAGTGTTCACGCCAATATTCATATTATGTGTTGTAATTCAATTAGTTAAGAAGGCGTATTTTATTATCAATGATTTATGTAAGAATTGTCGTACGATGTTATTTATGGTTTGACTTTTACAGTACACATGTACTTTTGACTCATTTTCATTTTAGTTCAAGTCAGTTCAACTCATCGCCTTTCAGTGTGTGTGATATTGTATATGTTCAAGGTTATATATAAGAGTAGAACATGCATTGCAGGGGCAGTCTGGTTTTGTCAGTTGAGAACCACGGGTCTTAAGAATAAACGCCATACATTACAAATATTTATGTTCTCTGAGACTCACTTCGTCTGTTCTTTTATTTCATGATTTGGTCATCAGTCTTGATTTATTCAATTCACCCCAATTCACTGATTCATACAACTTCGCACACAAACGAATTCAGCAATTCAGTTCATGGTCCTTCGACACCAGATATTATTGAACAATAGTTGTGATCAGTGACAAGAAATCAAGACAACCAAATATGGAACAACTGAAGCGTCGTCGTGGGTTAATCAAGGGGAAAATCACTCGTCTCCAAACATACTATGAAAAATGTGTGGATTCATCTGAACCGCACACAGCAGATGACCTGACGACCAGACTGGACGTTTTGGATACAATCTGGATTGAGTTCAACACAGTCCAAGACGGAATCAACGCTGCTGTTGACGATGGTACCTTATTCGCAGAAGAGACCGACTATGCTCTTACAGAATCAAGATACTATTCATTGAAATCAGGTATGCGTCAACTCTTGGCAAAACTCAATCAAGTTACCCCACACAACACATCACCGTCTCCTGGTAGCTCAACGGAGTCAACAACAAGTGTTGGCGCACCATCAGCTTCAGCAGAGGTAAAACTACCCAGAATGGACTTACCGAAGTTTTCTGGAAATCAACTGGAATGGACGTCATTCCATGATTTGTTTCAATCAATTGTCCACACCAATACTCGAATCAGTGACTCCCAGAAGTTACATTACCTGAAGAACTCCCTTCGTGACGAAGCAGCGGGTCTCCTTCATTCAGTGGACATTACAGATGCAAATTACAGTGTCGCCTGGACTCTCCTGAGGGATCGGTATCAAAACCAGAGACAGCTCATTCAGTGTCATCTCAAGTCAATGTTCTCACAAACATCCCTTACATCGGAATCCAGCAGCAATCTACGTACTCTTTTGGACACGACAAGCAAGCATGTCCATGGGCTTAAGGCTTTGGGTCTTCCAACCGAACACTGGGATCACATTCTTGTGTATCTTGTGGCAGACAGGTTGGACTCGGAGTGCCGCAAGCAATGGGAACTCAACAGTTCAAGTACAACATTCCCTACCTTTGACGAGTTGAAGAAATTCTTGGAGCAGAGGTGCAGGGCATTGGAGGCATCGGGAGTCAACACGTCTCAGTCTCCAAGGGCAAAAGGCAAACAGAAATCTGGTCAAAACCATTCTACACAATCGTACGTTGCATCAGTCAATGTAGTTTGTCCACACTGTGGTGGTGAGCATTTTATCTACAAATGTTCAGGTTTTATTAACATGGAAATCAAAGCAAGGAATGAGGCAGTTAATCGGCTTAAACTATGCTACAATTGTCTCCGTCCCAATCACTCGGCAAGGCAATGCTTGTCCAAATCAACATGCAGGCAGTGCAAGAAAAGTCACAATACTCTTCTGCATTCCGATCAAGTCAAATCACAGGATCCTACCAAGGTGGGTTCACAGCAAAGCAATCATGCAGTCAACAGTCTTTTCAGTCAAGATTTGGAGACCGATGTCCTTCTTTCAACAATCATTGTCAAAGTCAAGGATGCATCCGGTGGATTCCAATTATGCCGAGCGTTATTAGACAACGGCTCTCAGGCCAGTTTTATAACCGAGGCATGTGCTCAACGACTACAACTGAAAAGAAGTGGAATTCAAATGTCCATCAGTGGCATTGGCAACTCTGGGTCTGGAGATGTACGGGGCAAGGTGAACATCACAGTTGCTTCCACCGTGTCAACATTTTCCATGAGCTTAGATGCACTCATCATGAGAAGAATAACAAGCGACATCCCTAGTTCATTTGTCAATACGGAGAAGTGGACTCATTTGGGAAATTTGAGACTGGCAGACGAATCTTTTAACAAACCTGGAATGATTGATCTACTCCTTGGGGCAGATGTCTACGAAGACGTCGTGGACAGTGTCAAGATTGTGGGACCTGACGGTGTACCAACAGCTCGCAGCACTCGCTTTGGATGGACACTTTCTGGTCGAATCGGGGTCAAGTCTGGGTGCAAGATTCTTTCTCACGTGTCAACTATCGACCTTGGCTCAGAACTCCAACAGTTCTGGGAGCTGGAAGATGTTGGTACTCAAAAGCAGTTGTCGGTTGAAGAGGAGCAATGCGAGGCTCATTTTGTCAAGACACACTCACGTGATTCTGACGGTCGATTCATCACATCTCTCCCGTTCAAAGAAAATGATTTGATTTTGGGTTCATCCAAAGAAATGGCCATAAGACGACTCAACCATGTTGAAAGGAGATTAGAGAAATTTCCTCATTACAAACAAGAATATCATCGTTTCATGGATCAGTATTTGGAATTGGGCCACATGGAGCGGATTCCCCCAGAGGAACAGCCTGAGGTACTAACAAAAACTAATTATTTACCGCATCATTTTGTCTTAAAGGAAGAGAGCACGTCGACCAAATTCCGAGTTGTTTTTGACGCCTCCGCCAAAACCACAACTGGAGTTTCATTAAATGACAAACTTATGGTTGGACCGAAGGTGCAGGACGACATGTACTTCATCCTTCTCAGGTTCAGACTCTACAAGTACGTGTTTACGGCTGACATCACCAAGATGTACCGTCAGATACGTGTACGAAGCCCAGACAATGATCTTCAGAGAATTCTTTGGAGAAAATCCCCATCAGAGCCTATAGAAGAATTTCGATTGACCACCGTAACATACGGTACAGCATCTGCACCATTCGTAGCTACCAGAGCACTTCAACAACTTGCTGAAGATGAGAAAGAACAATTTCCATTGGCCAGTCAAGTTGCACGTCGTGACTTTTACGTTGACGACGTGATGGGTGGTAACAATGCTCTACTCAAAGTAATACGAACGGTACTTGAACTCATCAACATGTCGAAACGTGGCGGATTTCCTTTGATAAAGTTTTCCTCCAATAATGAAACATTACTGGCATCAATTCCTCCAGAATATCGTGCATCAAATTCACCACTTTGTTTAGATTCTGGAGATTCAATCAAGGCTTTGGGACTGCACTGGAACCCAGCAGCTGATTTCTTCTTCTTCAAAGTCAATCTTCCCAAAGAAACCAATCCAGTTACCAAGAGGAAGATTCTTTCTGAAACATCCAGACTATTTGATCCAATGGGCTGGCTGGCACCTGTAGTTGTACTTGGCAAAATCATGTTCCAGCGGCTTTGGATTCTTGGGGTATCGTGGGACGAGCCACTACCTGTTGGCGTGGAGAATTCGTGGTTTGAGTTCAGAAGCCAACTCATTCAAGTTCAACAACTGAAAATCAGACGATGGATTACTACAGACGAATCTGTGTCACACCAACTCCATGGCTTCTCAGATGCTTCAGAACGTGCATACGCTGGTGTACTTTACTTGAGATCAGAAACTGCTGATGGAACCGTGACCACTCACCTCCTTTGTTCCAAAACGAAGGTAGCCCCTGTCAAAGTGGTGTCCATCCCAAGACTTGAATTATGCGGTGCGGTGTTGATGGCTCGACTCATGCATCGTGTTCAACAGGCACTCAACATTAAAATAGACTCTGTTCATGGGTGGACAGACTCAACCGTCACATTATCATGGATCTCTGGTCATTCTAGTCGATGGAAGACTTTCGTGGGAAACCGAGTATCAGAAGTACAAGGACTTCTACCTCCTGAGAAATGGAGACATGTACCAGGCACGGACAACCCGGCTGATCATGCATCCAGAGGACTCACAGCGGATAAACTCATCGATCTGAAGATTTGGTGGACTGGACCGAACTGGCTTTCAATGCATTCAAGACACTGGCCAAATGCCCCAGCACAATTTGATGAAAAGGCATTGAAAGAAGAAAAGTCAAGCAAAGTCGTAGCAGTTGCAATTATCCCACAGTGGAATTTGCTGCATCATTTCTCATCTTTATCAAGACTCAAGCGGGTTACAGCGTACTGTAGACGTTTCATCCGAAATTCAAGCAAATCCAAAGATGAGAGAACTACTGGGCCACTGACGACAGCAGAACTCCAAGAAGCTCTTCGCTTTTGGATTCGTCATGTTCAAAATCAAGAATTCCATGAAACAATCAAGAATTTACAAGAGAAGAGTCAAGCACTCAACAACAATCTGACGTCACTCAATCCATTTCTAGACAAGACTGGGATACTCAGGGTGGGCGGTCGGATTCGGTATTCAAGCATAGCCTACGATCAAAAGCATCCGATGATTCTTCCAAAGAAGCATCACTTGACAAATCTGGTGATCACTGAAGAACATCTAAGACAATTACATGCCGGGCCCCAACTCCTTCAAGCCTCTCTTCAGCAAAGGTATTGGATCTTACATGGAAGAAGCGTCATTCGACAGCATATCCACAAATGTATCAAATGTTTTCGTAACAAGATTGTGCCATCAAGACAATTTATGGGTGACCTTCCAAGTGCAAGAATTCAACAAACGCGACCCTTTCTGAAGACCGGAGTAGACTTTGGAGGACCTTTTTCAATCAAATCGATGAAAGGTCGTGGTGGTAAGGTATTAAAAGCATATGTATCACTGTTTGTCTGTTTCTGTACCAAAGCAGTTCACATTGAGCTCGTGGGTGACCTGACCTCTGAGGCCTTCCTAGCAGCCCTAAAGCGATTCATGGCAAGGCGAGGCAAATGCTCTGACATTTCTTGTGACAATGCAACTAACTTTGTGGGAGCCAGCTCTGAGATGAAAGAATTACAGAGGGTGGTTCAGAAACATTGGAATCATGAGGTGGTCGATTATCTATCTGGTGAAGAGATCACATGGCACTTCATCCCCCCACGGTCACCACACTTCGGCGGACTCTGGGAATCCGGGATTAAGTCGGTCAAACACCATTTGAAGCGGGTAGTCGGAGAAACCATTATGACGTACGAGGAGATGAGCACCACCCTGGCAGAGATAGAAGCGTGTCTCAACTCTCGTCCACTGTGTCCTCTTTCAAACGATCCAGACGATCTACAAGTATTGACTCCTGGACACTTCCTCATTGGAGCACCGTTGACCAGCATTCCTGATCCTGACTTGACGGAGCTCAAAATCAACAGACTTTCACGATGGCAGCTGTCTCAGCAGATTTTCCAACACTTCTGGAAGAGATGGCATAAGGAATATCTTGTTCAACTGCAGCAGCGACCTAAATGGGCAATTAAGATGACTAACATTCAAGTAAACGACCTCGTCATACTAATCGAAGACAACATTCCCCCACTCCAGTGGCCAATGGGACGTGTTGTAGAAACTCATCCAGGAAAAGACAACCTTGTTCGTGTTGTAAGTATCAAGACATCAAAAGGTGTATTCAAACGTCCAATAGTTAAGATATGTAAACTACCATTCGACCCATGAGTGAATATTTTATCTACTATTTATGTTATGAATTTTGTTAAACATTTTATTGACAATTTTATTTCGAAACAATGTTTCAAGGCGGGCGGAATGTTCACGCCAATATTCATATTATGTGTTGTAATTCAATTAGTTAAGAAGGCGTATTTTATTATCAATGATTTATGTAAGAATTGTCGTACGATGTTATTTATGGTTTGACTTTTACAGTACACATGTACTTTTGACTCATTTTCATTTTAGTTCAAGTCAGTTCAACTCATCGCCTTTCAGTGTGTGTGATATTGTATATGTTCAAGGTTATATATAAGAGTAGAACATGCATTGCAGGGGCAGTCTGGTTTTGTCAGTTGAGAACCACGGGTCTTAAGAATAAACGCCATACATTACAAATATTTATGTTCTCTGAGACTCACTTCGTCTGTTCTTTTATTTCATGATTTGGTCATCAGTCTTGATTTATTCAATTCACCCCAATTCACTGATTCATACAACTTCGCACACAAACGAATTCAGCAATTCAGTTCACCTTGACAATGATTATTTCTTTGGGAAGGATCTGGTAGTGTTGTAACCACGTCATAAATTGATTTTGTTGTGGGTTTCTTTACTAATTTTCGGTAAGTGTAATCCTCAACCTGTATGCGTATAAAAATTCAGTGAAGAATTAAGAAATTGTTATGCAAAAGAAATAATTTTTTAATATTAATGTTTTGTATACTTACCTGAGAATCATTGACGAAAAAAGTTGGAGAATTATTTTCTTCGTAATATTCAGGACTATTATCAACCGTCGTCGTTGTCGAAGTCTCCAAAGAATATTGAAGAGAGACGCATTTGCACAAAAGAAGAAGAAGAATAAAACCGTTATTTAAAATTCTATGAACTGGAAATGACATTATTCTTAATTCTTTTTAATTAAATTTGGATTTTTAATTAGTCAAGTATCAAGTTGACTCATATTCACTCAAAAAAGTATGTATTACATATAATTCCAAACATATGGAACCAAACAAGGGAAATTGGTATGGTATGTAAAAATTGGGTTCATATATATGTTGGAACTGCGGTGTGGTTGTGTAGTTGTGTCTTCCAATTTTTTATGTCTACGTAATTTAAATAACACGTCAACACTAAAAAGATGAACAAAGGAATAATAGTGATGAATTCTTGATTTCTTGACTGAAGGATGAGGCATTGTTATGATGAATGATGAATCCGCTAGTCTAAAGCATAATGGATTTTATTAACTGCCGAATAAACTCTCACTACATGGTGAGTACTCGGTATGATTATTTAGGAATACAATGCCGTGTCTCTTAAGTTATTCGTAAGTTTTTTTCTTCAAAATACTCTTGGGATTTGATGATGATTAAAAATCATTCTTTTATCAGAGCAAATTAATATCGTACATTTCATTATGTTTTGTTCTTGATTTTAATTTATTCCACACCGTAGCAAATTATACCTAAACAAGAATTTCAATTCAATCACACGTACCGGAATTTATTTGTAATCCGTATATCAATCAATCAAAAGTTGTTTATTGTCCAATTCGGCCGTAACCCATACAGACATTACGAGATTTACAAATTATTATAACATTACAAACACGCATATTTTAAAAGTCACATACAGTCATCAATAAGTTCATTACAAAAATTTCTGGCTCTTAACGTAGCATTTATGAAATGGAAAATGTTCATTTGTTTCTGTACGTCAATATTTTTAAACATTTGGTGGTAATTCTGCCTATCATATACAGTATTGAAGGCACTCAAATACATGGTTCTGTACCCTTTGTAGTGTACACATTCGAATAGAAGATGGAAAATATCTTCCTTTCCTCCACACAAATTACAATTATCGTCATCAGAAGTACCATATAATTTTAACATTGTATTTAGTCTTACTACTTTTCCCTTATAAGACAAATGTGGTAGCCCGAGCTTTAGTTGCATTATAGTCTGCTTTGTCTGCCAAACACAATTGTTGTCTAGATAACTGTCATACAAATAGTGAGTTTTGCTACTTTTGTACCAGCTTAACAGAGAAGTTTTTTGCATACACTCGATATCTCGACTAACACTATCATTACCAATTTTACCTAGAGCCTTATTAATTTCAGAATTAATTCTTACAAAGTCACAATTTTCACCTGTTTCCATTTCTAATAAATACTCAATACCCCATTTAACCAATAACTCCTTAAGTTGTTTGTACCAATTATATTTACCACCTTGCTGCTTCATTACCAAGTAGCAATTATACACAATGCCATTCCTCTGTTTTTGCAAGATTTTGAGCCAATACCGTAAAATTAGTCTTATGAAAAATAATTCATTTCTTTTGACACATAACTCCAGTCTAACGAACCACCCTGGAGTGATCCGAGGAAGTTTAAAAATATTTTTGAGGAACGTCGTCTGAGATTTGTCCATATCCGAAGTAAAATTTATTCCCCATATGGGAGCGCAATACATCAGTACAGAACGTACCATAGACTGGTACAATTTTAGATGAGCCTCGAAAGTCCTCAACTTACTTCGATAACATAATGCCTCAATGTTTCGACTGGCTATTTGTGATTTACTAATGAAATGATCCCTTGCGGCTACAAAATTTGGTGTCTCTGAGAACGGAACTCCTAAGTAAGTGTAATTACGCACCCTTTCTATTTCCTCATTATTCCAATACAGTTTGAAATTGTGCTTAGTCCTACGCTTTGCAAAAACCATGAACTTGGTTTTCCCTAGGTTGACTTTAAGATTATGTCTACAAAAGTAGTCCCTTAAAATATTGACTTTCTTTTGAAGTTCACCTGGTGTATGCGCTAGAATTACTATATCGTCAGCGTACAATAGTATATGTATTAGTGCATTTAACATTTTAAGAGGAGTTGTGTTACTTTCTGAAAATTCCTTGACAAGATCTTCAAGGTACAAAGTGAACAAAACAGGACTTAAAGTCTCCCCTTGTAAGACTCCTTTATTTATTGGAAAAGCGCTACTAGTTCCACTGTTTGTTCTCACTTTTGCGGTGGCACATGCGTATATAGCAAATGGGTAATGGGTCTTCATTGAATTGAATAGAATGAGATTCATTTCTGTGTCAAAACTAATCGACATAATCATATGTACATTACGTGTAAATTACTCCACGTCTTCTTAAGCAATGAACGACTATTATTTTGTCAAAAAATATGATATTTTTTTATTGTTAAGAAGTATTGCATAATAAATATTTCATATCATTGACTTTGACATTGACCCAAAGGGGTATTCCAAATTATAAAAACAAGTCCATTTATTTTATTGCGACTAATCTGATGAGGAACAACGAAGTACTTCATGAGAGATTTTTGCATGTGCATAGGCATCTGCGGCATTTATATTGAATAAATGTGTGCATGCTGTTCTGATCGTCTGAACTTATGACCTCAACATTATCGTAAATTTTTTTGCTTTGGCATTATCAATTTTACGTGTCCATAAAATGCACAGCAAAAATTCGTTAGTATAAAAGACCTCAATTTTCTCCCACAATTCAAATTAAACAGATGGAAACTAATCTAATACTTACTTCTTACATTACCACAAAATTTTTACAACTCCAAGTCATTCGATTTAAATCGAAACAAACATGGAAACCAAAGGGATAATTGTGCCAATACTCTGGATATTAATTTATCCATTCGAATTCACTGGAGCGACTTTCCTAGGAGTGAATATAACAATTGGGTTACCAACTTTGCCCACAACAACCGCCAGTAAGTGTTAATATTAGAGGCAATTTATATTATAAATCGGGGAAGATATTGGTGTTGTCAATTTACTCCTCCTGGAGAAATGTGTAGTAATTCTGAACCATGCATTACTTAGGGCGAATATCATTTACATAAAGTTAATTTTCTGAACCTTATAATTATAGCTCCACCGCAAGTGCCATGGACTGGGCCACTTCGTACTTGGGATTTAAATGTGTCTGACGCTCTATTGAGTGAATGTTGGGCAAGTATTGTGGAAGATATACGAAAAAGTTGGGCAGCCGGAATACCGTCGCTCGGAATTCCTCCCATGGATCCATTTACATTCGACAAACTTGATGTTCATGGTTGCTCTCCTGCTGTGAATTTTGAGGCAAATTTTACAAATATCAATATTAGGGGACTTAATAATCTTACCAACATAAAGTATGGGTAAGCTGTTGTATTTTGTTTTTGGGTTTATTCTTCCTTTTGGTGCATTGATATTATTGGTGGTATTGATATCTACATTTTTGCATTATAATATTTCCAGAATCAATGCTCCAGAAGGAAACACGAGTTTTGAATTCGTTTTTCCAAAACTAAGATTTGATGGA
>JAQGCB010002523.1:0-11385 GCA_034698835.1 Protaphorura tricampata | reverse complement strand
CTAGGCCAAATGGGAAGCAACTCTCAAAAAGACACACGAAATGCACAAGATGTTTGATTCAGCCTCGGCTATGTCAAAATGACTGTATTTTTTTTTATAAAATACGCGACTGAATTTTCTAACGGCCCTTGCAGACACTCCCAAAGCCAAAAACCCGAATTAGGGATGTATGTACAAATCCAAAATCCGACTTCAAGAAAAATCACCCGTCTCGTCTTTTAAGACTGTGAAGTGACATGACATGGGATGAAATGACCCAAGACGACTCTCACACACTATCAGTCGTTATTTCCGTTCCAGCCAATTTTTATTCCTTCCAGAAGAAAATGCATGAGAGAGAACAGCTGACAGAAAAACACTCATCACCCGTACATACTGTACAAAATACACAACGCATACGAAACGCACATACATAAAATCCAGTCCTGATCAGTGAAACTTATTCCATTCCTATTCCTATGCCAAAAATAATTCATTCAATTCAGGATTCGCAAGTACAAGCACGTGTTGGTCACAAAAAGTGCAGGAACAGCAAGTCAGAGTCAGAGTCAAGTAAAATCTCTTAACTTCCGTGAGTACAAGTTAGTACAGTGACGAATGCCAAAATGAAATCAGACTCTTTTTTTCCAACTCCTCATTCAATTCAAACCTTTTTAAGAAGGGGTTAAAATTTAAAAGAAAAGCATTTGGGCAAACAAGGGGGACGACCCAGAAGACCCAGGCCCTTATGTCTACCTCATTACGCCAAAACAGACAGAGAACAAAAAAATTAACAAACGGTACCGCCGTATATCACCACTCCAGATTTTTGTCGGGCGGGCGCGGATGATGTCATAATAATTCATGGGAACAAACCCTCTTTTACTAAAACCGCAAGCTCAACCGGTCTCAACTGTATTATTAAAAATTGCAGCCCCCAAAATTAATCAATTTCAAACAAAAAATCCCGGAACGAAAAAAACAGTCAAATTTTTTTATGAGTCTAAATATGGAAATTAGTCACAAAAAGTGTCGAAATTTAATATAAATATTGTGTATTACAAAATATATGCTAATCAAGGCATCATTTTGTCGCATTCCATTTCTGCAATGTGCGTCGTGCGTAAAGTTTATAAATAAACATGTACTGTACAGTAGTAGTGACATATGTGGCATTGGGAAATTGGCATTGGCATCACTCATAGCATTAAATTCCTGTCTGTATTGAAATCCAAACTCCTTACGCAGAATTATATAAACAAACACTTATCCTTCTGTCAACATCACATCTCTCCAAATCACGCCCAAAATAAGAAATAAAAAAAAACTTTCTTCAATTCTCAATGTCAAGCTAAATAGAAATAGCCAAAAGTCAAGCTCCGAAAAAAATATACTTTCATTTACTCCAATTGACGTACCCCTAGTAGTAGGTAAATATTCAACACACTCGCATATACATACGAACGCAAATAATTAATGCGATTAATGCCCCGCGTGGTGCACCCCTGCACCTGTACAAACACGTGGCGTCCAAATTGTCATATCCAAAAACAAAATCCCCATGAGCCGTGGAATCTATGTACATGAATGAACAGTTCCACGCCTCCATTCATATTCATTAGGTAATTCAACAAAGTAAATTGTTCATTTGAAAAAGGTCCATTAAGATTTTATTAAGGAGATTTTGGCAGGTTATCCTACATATCTTACATTGCTACACGCACTTTTTCCTCTCATTCTGATTCTGTTTGTACAATTTGAATTACATTTGGAACATTTAACACACCCAAGAGACTCATTCCGTCACAAGGTAACGTTTTCGAACGTAAAAATCAAATCGAGTCACTCAAAAATAAATTGAGGAAATCGTTAAATTATTATTCCTGTGGATTCTTCGGGACTTGCATGTTTAGAATGGGATTTTCGACACAGTGGTTCTTCGTTCCTACTACTAGGGGTATCTACGATAGGCTAAATATTGTAAAAATGAATTATAAATTTTACATGTGAAAAATGTTTCTTGTGAGACGTACGCATGAAAAGCAAACATCTTTGAATTCAATAAGCATCAAAGCAACGCACTCATTCGTGAAGAATAAAAAAACCCACAATCAACAATGTAATTGAACTTTTAAACTCCCACACCCTTCCACTTCCATGCAAGCAGACATTACGTACGTAAGACAACCGAACCGACCCTCCCTCAAGCCAAAGCCAAGCATCAAGTCAATTTCAGAAGAATAAAAAACAAAACAATTATGAGTGAAGTCTTTCACTCATGTATGTATATAAACATGAATGACAGGGCGAAACATTTTGGGTCATCAATAAAATAATCTCATAATCCCAAACTTCCAAATCCAAACTTGGTTCGATTCAGCTAACGGCACAGGTCAACAAAATTCAAAATTCATTATTGTCAAAAATTATTAAAAAAATGATTTTACAGTAGAGAGTGAGAGCAGTCGTGACTTATGACTTATGACATATGCATATCGACATATGACTTATAAATATATGTCATATGTCAAAAAATGGACGATATGCCATTCGTCATGACATATAAACGCGCTTCCATAAGTCATCTTTAGATAAGCCATATGTCAGTACAAAGTGGTGGAAAAATTCAAAAAGGTGATTTCGATTCGATTTCTGAAATTGGACACGGGGGATTTTGTTGGAAATTAATTTTAAAATGGAAAAGAGCAAACGTGATCCAAGAGGGTTTTTGTTTATCAAAAAAAGGAAAGAACGGAGTGAATTCCTGAAGTGGAATAAATGCGGAATTTAGAATTAGCCAAACAATGGGCCGAATTTTTCATGAAAACCTCACCTCTGTGAATTAAACTATTAGAAAATTCTAATCGCCGAACAAAGTGACTTCTATATGCAATTTTACGCCAGCAGGTATGTAATTGAAATTATTTTTTGAAAGTTGAAATTGCAGAAATTGACCAAAAAATCCATTCAAAGTCATTGACAATTAAAATTCTTAATTATTCTGGATAGTAATTATTTTTTAAAATTAATTAATCTACTAAATTAAACATGGAATTTGAGATAGAGAAAAATCACCAATTTATTAATGATCACTGCCATTCAACAATCGTAGCCAACGTGGAATTGGATATAATTTCTGGAAATTATCTATATGTTACACGCCCATATGTTATTTGTAATTTTATTTTGCTCTAACTCTAATTCTTATAAGTCGGTGCTTATGACTTTTGACTTATGAATATATCATATCGGGATATGCATATGCATCTGCTCTGCGATATGTCAGTTCTGCTCTCTCTCTCTAGTATAGAATATATTATCAAGATTATGCAGAATGAATACATTTTACATTTGGATCTACGGAATGACAGCCTAGCAGTAGGAAAAACAAATGGTATATTTTGGAATGACAAAAATTGTTGTGACTTTGCTATCCTTAAGCCATAATTTCATCAGTGATGACAAATAGGGATAAATCCGTGCTAACCAGAGTGGCATGCAAATTACTTTAAACCCTAATAAATTCTTGAACATTGTCTCGACTTAAGTCCGTAAAAAATCGACTTGGCCTTACGCACGTCTTGTCTTCTATACATTTTGAAACAGAGTCAAATCAAATATACAGAGTGCGCGCTTATACGTACGCACAGGATAAGGCACAACCACACCATAGTAGTGCAGTACACAAAGTACAATTAACTCGTAGTTGTAAATCACGCCATCCAATCCCGTTGACAGATTTATCTATCACCTTCATTCCCTTGTGCAAATGCAATTGTCGCAAAGTAAAATAATAGTAAAAACAAGGACAAATTACACCTGACATTGTCATCTCCTTAAAAAGACTTCTGGAATCTTGAAACGCAGGCAGGAGAGGTACTTGGCCTTTAGTAAAACAAAAACTAGCTAGCTGTCAAGCAGTCAAGCCGAACGAACAACTTTTCAAAATCTGAGTCTAGTGTGGTCGATATGTCCATCGGTCTGTCTTCAACAATGACCGACTTGTCGTCGAGTGACAGTTCAAAACTTCAACACTATTACCATTATTGTATGGGTCTGCCCTTGCCGTTTCGTTTCAGTTAGGTTCGGTTACATCTTCCATGAGATATGTTACTATTGAAGCACTCAGTAAACATACACAACACACATCAATACCCAAACAATTTAAGTGCACTGCACAAAAGTTTCCTGGCAAGGCGAGTACGTACAAAGAACAATTAAAATTAAAAGCTTCAAAACCACACAAGAAGCTTAAATAAAAGCACCTAGAGAATACGTACATTGACGCAAATGGCAATGAAATTACGTCGTACGTTCGATATCATTTGCCTGCCTTGTCATATTTTGAAAAGATTTATGATTTAAAGAGCTTGAGCCGCGAATGCCGCGAATACGATGCATGGACTGGAAATAATATTGTCATTGTCACACAAAAGGATGCCTGTCAAAATTGTCACACACTCCCAAACGCTAACGCTAACGCTTTAGTTCCTACAGTACAAACCAAATTGAGCCATTCATTCATCCAACTATTTAGCCAAGTCCTGTCCTAAGTGCTCTGGCATTTAAATGACTCTTCCACTCTATTGCTTTCATTTCATCACACGATGCGACGCGCGACGACGACGACGACGACGCTTTCACATTTTCCCCATGACTATGACTTTCTTCTAAAATGAGCTTTTCCCCCAAGAGACAATTTTCACCAGACTCAGGGTGCGTTTGAGTCTTTATCTGAAATCTGACACCAAGTAAGGGAATGTGAATGTGAATGCAAGGGAGAGGGAGCAGATGCATGAGGATGCGGAGGCATCAGGCGGGACAAATTGCTTTGACAGGCTTTCAAGATCCTCTCAAATCAGCTCTGACAAATAACCCGTCGCTCCACTACACACTAAACCTAAAAATAGATCAGCAATAGTAAATTGACTATCTCCGGAGAAAAAGTTGGAGAAAAAAAAAGAAGTTCGGTGACAAATTATATGAAAAACAATTTACTAAAAGGGGGAATCCCAGCACATTCAGCCGCTTATCATTATTTTCACCATGTGGATCGATATTTAGAAAAAAAGTTCGTGGTATAACGATGATATTCCAGGATGACCCCTACCGTACCCAAAACGCTGTCTAACATAAAGGTCACCAGCCAAATATCAAAGGACCCCCCAAATATGGTCAGGTCTAACCTATTGCTTTTTGCACCATGTTATGTATGTTCATTGTTTTTATTCCTGCTAAAACTTCCGCGAAAAAAAAATGAATGCTGTCTGTCTGCGTCTGGGAAAAACGTGACCCGTTTCAATTAGAGTGAGTCTTAATGTTGACCACTGCAACTACACTCCTTCATTTTGCACGCACACCTACCTATAACCTAACTTGCACCTGTATGCTGTAGTGTAGCAAACAATTAATTTGGTTGACACATTTATTTACTCAACTAATGTAGAGCTAAACGGATAAACATGATGCGATTAGGAGGAGAATGTCTCATTCCCTCCCTGTAGTGCAGAAAAACGAGTTTTCCCAGATTTCCATCCAGTCCTTCTACCTTACTCACACAATTAAATCACAGCAAGAGAATTCAAGGCTATCTTTTACATCAATCCATCCATCCCCAAAAATTCTTATAATTTAAGGTGTTAAGAGTTAAGACATTTCATCCATCTCCATTCCACCGACACTACTGCGACAAGTATTGCTCAAAGGTCAAATGAGTCAAATCGTTTTAAACAGGTTCTTAATTAATGTATTTACTATATACATTACAAAAACACTCCAGGAGGACACAAGGATGACACTCGACACTTCACGTGTTGAGTTTTACATCAACATAATCAAGAAATCTTCATCAGTTTGCCACAAAATCACAAGCATTTCTCACAAACTTATTACAAAATGAATACAAATGACATTATTATTTTAACATTATGAAAATATTACGTGAATAAAATAATTACGGAATGGATAGTAGAATTTGATGTCTTCATAATCATTGCACAAAAGTTAAAGGCGTTATAGTTATGACTTTTGTATCCACGAAATATAAAGAAGCCGGGGAAAATAATGATTTGAGTGGATAAAATTCAGAAAATGAAGATATTTATCGAGAGAAAAAAATGGTTGACAAAAAATAAAACGTCTGCCAGCAAGTGCTACTGATATGCGCACAATTTTTTTTAATTTGATGACATAAATCTGCTAACCTTCAAGGATTCGATCCAATCTCTTTGAGTCAAACAATTTAATTCTTAAATATTCCAAATCCTCTAACAAATATCACTAATTTTCCCAAGTACTTTGAATTCGACACTTTCTTCACAAACTTTCACTAATACTCCAAATTCTGTGAGCTCTTCCTCAACGTTCCAATTCCAAAAATGCTTCCAGTTCACTTAAAATTCATTTTTCAACAATGCATTACAAAATTTCCATGTCTCGTTTCCGGTATTGTCCATTGACTTTGCACAATACTTTCACAAAATGTATCCGTCTTTCAAATTTTATTCACAAAGAGTCCCACTTGTAAAATGTAAAGGTTCACTTTTTTCGCAACATGCTTTCATGGTACCGGTACCATATAATGTCAATGAAATAATATGATGTAATAATATGAACTCCTAATTTCCAACATCACGTGTCACATCATATTCAGCCACCGACCATACAAACCGGCCTACCAACTGAACAATGTGAATGCCAACAACTGACTGAGAGATTTGACATGCTACTGTACTCCACTCCACTGCACTGCATAAACTTTAAACCTCCAAATGTGAATTCAAAGTCAAAGTGAGTGTGGAGATGAAATTCTAGTAGTGTGCGTGTGTGAGGATGCGAATCCGATGAAGATGATCATTTTCATCTCAACGGGGTTTTGTCGCCTCTTCATTCCCTGCCAACGCCAAACTACAACTCTAAACTGCCACTGGCTCCTGTCAAACCAGGAACGACAGACGACAAGGAACAAGACAGAAAGAAAAGAAGGGTTTAAACATACATAGTTTACTTTACATGGTGGTCCAGAACTTTTCTGTGGTTTCAAAAAAATATGAGATATACATTTAGTATATACTAAATAGAAATATCGAATCAGCCCAAAAAATTTCTGATGCCGAAATTCTGATAGCTCACCCTGTAAAATGAGCAACTATTCCACATGAAATCGTACAAGCTACTAAGGCTGCATGCTTAGTGGAGCTTAGCCAGGAATCTCGACAAAATAAGTCAGATCTTACAGATAAGAAAAAAAAACTGCACTGGTGAAAATGAGGAATCCGACTGAATCCTTATATTCCTTCTTAGAAATCCCGAAATCCAAGATAAGTACGAAAGCACGATAACACATTTTTTTTCTCTTTATCCCTTATTCCTTCGCTATGAATTAAACATGTGCATCGATCGAATCACAAATCCTAAATCGCAATCGCATATCACTAACGAAGTTAGACGGAAATCATTTAATAAATCCGAAACCGCTCGTTCTTCCTCCGTTGACTTCCCTAATGATCTCTCCATCCACAAATAAATAAATCGAGTATCGAGTAGGGTGGTCCGTCTGTCCCAAAAACCATATGACATCTTACCACAATTAAATCTTTGGAGCGGAACACCCTCCATGAATTTAGTGTGGTAGCGGTTACACTCATAGAGTTAATGAGAAACCGCGCGCGGCGCAAAAACCTCGAAGGTTTTCCTCTTACATTACATTACACATGTAGAAAAATCGAAAGGGTCATTAACACGATGCCTTGCAAGCTATAATCGGGTCGGGGCATCAAACCCACCCGCACTCGCACCCGGAATATATATTCAGGTCGGGTAATCACTAGGGAGGGCAGGAGACTGAGACTGACATGATAATAATTTACCGTTACCCATATCTCACATAGAATACGCATCCAAATTATTCAAAAGATTCTGATCCTACGTATCATACCAGATGGAAATGGAACTTATGCATTATTTCATTTGCATGATTAAATTGGGTGAAATGGAAAAGTTTTATTACATTACCTACAGAAAATGGCACTAATCCGATCCAACTTAACCACCACGCCTAATTTATAGCAAAATTAGTACTGGGGGAATTCATAGTAAATTAGCTTACGGCTTATGAGCATTCTATTCGCATTTTTCGCATGACTCGTCATAATCTACCTAATGAATTGTTTCTCGACCAAAACCTAACGTACGAACGCAAGTACAAGTGCATTGTCAAATTGACATTCACATTTGGTGACATTCTTCAAAAAGTCAAGTCAAACGAAACAGTCACCATCCTAAGGTACACAATACACATGGCTGACAGAAATCTACGAAGGACCGACGGCTGACGGCTAACAAAGAAGTGAAAAGAAAAAAACTCCAAAGACAAACACAAAAAAAAATTAAAAGTTTCTAGGAAATCAGGAAATCCTGGAAATAAAAATGTACCTTGTACATTCTTCAACACCATCAGATCATGTACAGGGTAATTCATAACTATTGACCTCACATGATGGTATTTTCTTTTGAGCACACTGTTTGTTTTTACCACCGTATAAGAAAATGAAATCCGAGCTAAATGTTCAACCCGAATAGAAAGAGACATTCATCCTGATGACATTTCCTTGTCAGTTTCACTTTCCATTTTCCTTCTACTCTGTAGACATGATCATTCATAAAATACGTATAAAATATTTATGCACCTGCTGCACTGCTTAACCAAAAGGGCCGGACAATTCTAGTCTAAAGAGGTGTTACCGGTGAGGTCCATACTCACTCATTCATAATTCTGAAGACTCTTCTCTTCCCCATTAATTTCCTCTTCAAAATCCTTAACTAACTAGCATTAGTCAAGTCCATAAAACAGATAAGGATTTCAATTTCAACCTCCTCAGCATGAGATCGGCTTTGGGTCCATAATTCAACCCTAAATCTAAATCCCATGCCATGGAACTCAGCCCTCAGCCCGCCCTCCTTGTTTCTCAACCAAAAAGAAAAATTCACTTTTGTATTTGTGCGTGACATGCAAGACGCAAATATGCAAGTGTCTGCACGTGGAAACTAAAAACGTGGTACAAAAATTCACAGAATCCTCAAACGCCAAAAAAAACTTATTAATTAGAAGAATGTCTTCGCATAAAAAAATCCACCAAAAACGCAGCACAATTAATTGACCAAAAATGTAGGACACAAACAAAATCCCCGTGAGGTTTAATCAAACCTCATTTCGTTCGTAACAAAAATGATAACCTAATAAACTTGGTTTAGTTGGTTGGAAAATTAACACATACAAAATTCTAGCATGGGTTGACTGAGTGAGTGAGATCTTAAAAGTAAAACGATAACGGATACGGAATGTATAATTTACGTATGTATATACCGGCCAACAACAAGAATGTATGAAGAATCTTTGCATTTGCATTTGCATTGACCACGCAAACACCTGTGCGTGCTCATCAGCACCACCACCACCATTATTATCAGTATCAGCACTACTTCTCTGCAAAGAGTAAGAAGAAATATAAAATATCAAGGAGTCAGACGACTTTTACATTTTTACTGCTTCAGGTGACATAACAGACGTATTATCATAATACCAATAAATAAAATCATTAATCCACTTGATTGTTTCCCACGACGGCAACTACTACCAATAAACTGGTCCAAAAAAATTGCGCGACCGAATTTCAAATATCTCAAAATTTCAAGCAGAAATAAAATTTAAAGATTGACTCACTTGTTTTTCCTCTGTGAAGAATCTGACAGCTGAGTCCACGTGTCTTCTCCTTTGTTGAACTCTTGATGCAAAATTCCTCACAACAGAATCCAATTCATTGGCTACTGCATAAATCTCATCTGCATTACACTCTCCTGTCCTCGCTAATTCTTCAGCAGCCACCAATAATTTTTCAGTATTTGTGTATGTGTTCTGTAATAATTTCAAAAAATAAATTTCAAATTTCAAACTTTGATTTTTCCATGGGCACACGTCTGAGCTAAACAAGAATAATGTGAAGCATAAAAATTCCACAGCCTTGCCGTTTCCGGTTTGTATAAATCGATTACGTCAAATTCAGGTACAACTTGACCCAAACCGCGGTTTAAACTAATTAATTCGTGGTTTAATGTCGGTAGTTATCAAATTAAGACGATATCCTGGTCATATTCGCAATGCTCTCATTTACCGCAAATATGATGTCACAATTTTTCTGCTTGCTCTACAATTCAATGAAGTCTTAATAGTAATGACACAACACAGCCACAGCACAACATGTTCATGGTCGCGCGGTCACACACAATCTCATAATTTCCCATTGACACTGGTTCAATAAAATCTTTTCGGTTTCAATTATACGTAGAATGACATCATTTAATCTCTTCCTTCATTCAATGATATGAGAAAGCCATTCACGATGCACTTTCGTCTTTTGCCAATAATTAACAATGTAAAAAAATATTGACAAGGGAAGTTCACGGTCACGGAACACGATTCACGATGTCACGATGTCGCGAATAAACAAAGACAAGGTTGACAATTTCGTTTGTTTGTGTATTTTTTTTTAATTATCGTGCTTCTTCGAAATTGCGTATAAAAGTAACAATCTGACTCCAAACGCCCACAATTTTACACACAAAAACGCACCAATACCGGGCCGAACCGAACTCTCCGAATTTTTATTCTTTAGAAAACTCCGAAAAAATTATAAACACTGACAAGACCACCTTCGACCTTCCAGAAGAGACTCCAAGTCATAACAATGAATTGTAGCCGATTTCTCCACTTTTCCACCAAGGATTGTTATCGTAAACCAAAGCCGGTTTCTCCAGAAATACTAAACAAACCGAAACACTTTTTGAGTCTCAAATTTCGACTCGTGTTCGGGTAAATCCTTGCCCTGCCCACCAAGGTCTAAGTCTAAGCTCCCAAGAAGCTGAAGCTGAAGCACCCGAAACTAACAATATAGAACTATTTAGGAACCCTTGAACGTTAATTAGTTTTTCCCTCGACAGGACAGAGATTCGGTTTGAAACCCCGAGTTGTGCTTGTGTTCAACGTCTGTTCACGCGTGTGTATGTTCATCTTCTACGAAAAGGACCTGACTTGACTCACACCCGACTATTTTCAAACTAAGAGATCTCAAATCACAACTCCTGCACTTCACCCCTTTTTCTTCTTCACAAACTACATCTTCGTATTTTTCTAATGTACAGGGTGGGCAATGACTTTAATTGGGAAAAACATCATGGAAAAGACCATGCCATGTTACTGTTCGTTAAATCTTGACTCCATGCAGGAATCGGTTTCAAATTACAAAGAAAAAATCCTCTTTTTTACTTACATTTGCCCATAAGGTGGCCTCATGAGGCCCGTCTTATGGGAAAATGTACATAAAAAATGTTAAAAAATTGTAAAATGAAACC
>JAQGCB010002522.1:0-11387 GCA_034698835.1 Protaphorura tricampata | reverse complement strand
GGGTCTCGAATAGACGCCGGGTCAAATTTTCATTTCTAGAAATAGACGCCCGGGCGTTTATTGGAAGCTTTACGGTATTCATTTCCTCCCACGGTGGTTTATCTATTGGATTAAATGACATCATGTCAACCTCATCCTTTGTGATTCTGATTGTGTGGAAGAGTGTCTGGATGGTAAGGGAGTAAGCTGTAGAAGCAAAAAGATAGTAAAAAAATTTCCCAGGTGGAAGGATTCGAACCCGGGTCGACACGTTCTATGTCCAACCACGAACCCCCACGTCGTATGAGCAGTACGTACTGAATATGAGTTGATTCTCCGTGCTCCCTTTTACACACGTCCCCTCCAAATACACGTCAAATGCTTCAGTACAGACACTATGTTGAAATCGTGAAGGAGCCACACATATACAAAATGCAAATGGAATGGTGTGCTTAGTATTTAGTACGTTCAAACCTAATATCATTTTATCCTGACGAATTTGTGCTTATTTGTACGTGTATGACTTTGGCATAACATGCCGTAAAATACCGATTAGATGTCTGGGTCTGGACTCGTACAAAACCCGGTCTCAAATAGAAGCCACTCAATTTCATAGATTCTAGAAATAAAGTCCGGGTTAAAATGTTCATTTTTTGAATAGAGCTCTCTAATTGGTATCTAACTTGGTCAAAATTTGTCCATTTAAGACGTCTATAGCAATTAATAATGTATGTTAGTCTCCATGTTTAATATAACCAATTTCTTAAGAAATTCATGAGCAAAGTTCTCGTCTGTCGTATTTTTTGTTATTAGTTTCCAGGCACACACACAATAGTCATTTATTACGATATGAGCAATATATAAGGAATTAAATATTAGAACATCTATATCTACCATACCGCACTGTAATGCGAATAGATAATGGTAAACTCAACATTCTACTCTAAATTAGTCATACATTGTAACTATTCGATTTTTCTACTTTGTTATTGAATGGATTATTTATTAACAAGGGCAAGAGTACGACTACCTCATTTGAGATAAACATACACAAATTTACATTGCATTACTCTCATGTAAACTTAACAGATCACATTTACAACGCATTCAATTTCCACTACATGCAGTTCTTATTGAAACAAGTACGTAAAAGAATATAAATAAAATACCCATTTGATACATGACTCAAAGAAAAAAAATTGCAATCTATTCTGACTTTTCTGACTCGGCTCAACTGTACATCATTTTGACACGCACATTTTAACTCAAGAGACTTGGTACTTGGTGAGTATAACTTACAGAGAGAGATATTATTCTTTGACATTTACATAATATGTAACTTGACATTTTCCACAAGGTAAAATGAAAAATTCAAAATATAAGATTGTAAGCCGTATCTGGTGCATATTTTTAAATTAAATGTTGGTACTTGGTACAATTTATGAATTCATATGAATAGTCAGCCCATGAATTAGTTAGTATTGAAATATTTGGTCCGGCGCTTCTGGTTGATATTATTTAAATGCAATTTATCAAATAAAATACTGACACTGACAAGAAAGAACGTCCCACTTTAGAGTTTCTAAAAAATTTGGTGTAAGGTTTCTATATTTACGTCAAATACCTCCAAAATTTAGGCAAATTACTTTGAATTTTAGCGTTTATCTGTCGCCATTTTCTTCTAATAATTTCTAGTAAACACAATTCTTACATGCCGTAAAATTTTGAGTACAGCCCGGTCGCGAATACAACCCAGGTCTCGGGTGACTAGTTTTAAATATAACCCGGTCTCCAATACAGCCCGGAGTAACCATAGATTACGAATGCCCGCAATGTATTTGCTCTATGGGTTCCAGACATTCCCTCTGTGCTTTACTTTGTGAGTCTACCCCATATGTACGAATACAACCCGGTTCTCTAATAAAACCCGGGTCTCCGAACTCTATTTTTAAAAAGAACCTCGGGGTTGTTGTAATCGAAGTTTAACGATACACCTCATCCATATTGATGAATTGTACATTATAATGATTTGTTCAATGATTGGCTCCCCATATAACCAAGTCAACGAACACGCGTCATACTATTAGAGTCCACTTTCCTTTGTACTTAAGCAAATGAATATGAACATTGCAAACTTTACCATTCCAAGGCGTACATACCGGAAACCAGAACTAGGGTATAATAATTGCAATCTGGGTAGATAGTGTTGCAGAAATGAATACTGACGAATAGCATGCGGCTGATGAGGGAAGTTTTAGAGCACCTTGTCTTTATTTATGCATTTACTCCTACATTATTCATATGTATATTTTACCGTTTAAACTTAATCACTCTAAAGCACCCCTCGTGGGGATAAACATTCAACATGTTTAATTTTTGCAAGATCTCAAAATTCTAAAATTCTTGAATGAATAGAATGCATGGCCTAGATGGGGAAGGTACATAATAATATACTATCACCCTTCCCTTAACTTACTATTGTGACAACTCATTTTGTGTTTGAATGAGTAGTTGGAAATATTTAAATTAAATTAAAACATTTGAATTCAAAATGATTCAAAATATGTTAGAGTTCTTCATGATAGTGTTGGTGGGGGTTTGGGTCTCAAGTTCAACACTAGTTTTAGGAAATGATAATATATTTCCAAACCAACAATTTAAAATTGGGGCTGATCTCTTAATTGATGTTTTAAAGAGTCATGGCGTCAATGTTTTATTCTCTCTCCCAGGATCTGATATTTCTGTCATATCTGCCCGAGCTCAACAACGTATTCGTGTCATCGTCTTTCGTCATGAGGTATTAATATTCTCAACCTTTTTTCACTTTATTACTTACTTTATTAGTTTTGACGTGACAAAACCCCATCTGTTTGTATTGAATAATTTTATTGACCCCTTTCTAATTGTGAGGCGAATGCAGTGTATGCTGCTCTAGCTACTGGAAGAATGACTGGACGTCCTGGCGTGGCAATGGTTACCTCTGGTCCAGGAGTTGCAAACACAGTCATTGCGGCTCAGAATGCTCTAGATGAAGAAGTCCCTCTTGTAATAATAGGTGAGGTCAATATTATTATACTGGATTATTAGATTTACTATGGTATGAAATAGAATCACTCTATTTAATTAATCTCATCTATTTACTCAATCGGATAGGTGGTAGTTCAGCCCTTTCTGAAGTAGGTACGGGTGTGATTCATGACATGGATACTCTGCCCATAATGATCCCAGTGTGCAAACAAGTATTTTCTATAGATTATACCTCAGACATCATTCCAATTATAAAAAGAGCGTTCCAAGTAGCCATGTCTGGTGTTCCTGGTAAAACAATTTATAACTTAACTTGTCTAAATAAATTAGTGATACCTAATCAATGTGATTGATAACAAAATTGTAGGGCCAGTTTACGTACGAATTAGAAGAGATACATTAGAACCGTATGAAACTGAAATAAACAAGGGATTGAATCAGACTCAATGTTCTCACTCTGTTCGAGAAATGTACGTGGATGAGATTGAACGAGGGTGAGCAAATGTTTATACATAGTCTAATCAAAATTATTATTTTAAGAGGGAAGGTGGCCGAATCGTGTCCTTTTATTTACAGAATCGGACTGAAGAAGAGATCTCAAGATGATGAAGATTTAACTCCACTTCCGCTCACATACCCAGTCGCGTCAAAATGCCAAGGTATATAGAAACTCTTATTTATTCAATAAATTTATTCAAATGAAAATCAAAATTTATTTCCAACAGTGGAAACATCTGCAAAAATTGTGTTGAGCGCCCAAAGACCATTGATAATTATTGGAACCCCTGTAGTGACCACACCGCGTCATCTTCCAAACGTAAAATCTGCACTTGAAACAATTGGAATTCCAATTCATTTGATGAGGACAGCCAGAGGACTCTTGGGAAAAAAACATAAATTATTGGTAAGGAATATAAAAAAAAATAATGTTTACTTACTAATATTGTCGGTCTAACTTATTATTTATTGAGGTAAAAAAAAAATTAATGTATTTTATAGGAGACTGATTATGATTTATTACAGATGGCCTACGGCTTACAAAATCTTCTTCGTTCAGCCGACGTGGTCATATTGATTGGAATTGAATGTGGATTCTGGTTTCGTTTTTGTTTGGACTTGCCAAAAAATGGAAAAATTATAACTGTTGGTCGAAATTCAAAAACATTGACTTTGGTTTGTTTCCAATTTCCAAAATATTTTATTTTTAGTTAATATGTAAAACACGTGACCGACTATACCGATCTATTTCAGAACTCTGGAAGAGTATGGAATCCAGAACAAAAAGTTATTGGTGACGGTGGACTTTACTTGATTGATTTGGCCAAAAATTTAAAAAGCAAACCATAGTTTTTCCCACATGAAAATTGGATTAACAAGTGTAAAAACATTAGCGAGACTGCGGAAATGGCTATTCGAAATGTTAGTTATTGTCTCATTCATTTTCTTTTGTTTAGTAGTCAAGAAATGATAAAAGAGAGGATTAATTGTGATGTTTTAATCAAATTGTTAATAGATTTCAGATGTACCCACAAACGTCCATTTGAATCCTTTCAAAATATTGTCCACTTTAGACAAGGTAGCTCCCGAGAACACAATCTACATTGGAGCATGTCAAGGGGAGTTTCTTTGGAAAGCAGAACGCTTCTTGAGGTCTACACTACATTCATTTGAAATTTACTACAAAAACATTTAAAAGTCATGGGGAAAATCATACAGTGTATATAAATTCCGGATCGTGACCTAAATATATTTCCTGATTTCATATTTGGTTTAGAGCATCGAATCCATTGCACATGATAACGAATGGGAAAATGGGGAATTGTGCTGGAGGGATTGGTATTGCAATGGGTGTGAAGATAGCTCGCCCTCACGCTCACGTATTTCTCATCTCAGGAGATGGCGCCTTTGGATTCCACTTGAGCGATCTTGACACCTGTGTCCGACATAATGTAAGGATTTGCAATTTATACATAACGTTCAAATCTATAGTTGTACATAAAATATTGTAAGAATAGCTAGTAACAGAATATTTTATGGTACTTTGATGCACATTTCTGATTTTATTATTAGATTGGAATAGTGGCATGGATTGGTAATGATGCAGCATATGGTTCAGTAAGAAGGCAAGAATTGTTGGACGTCGGATCGGATTTTGGAACAAAGTTAGATGTAAGTACACATGACTACCGTAAATGACCTAATGGAGACCCGGATTAATGATTAATTAGATTATATTTTGAATAGTATACAAACTTTCATCTTGCTTCCATTGCTTTGGGTGGGAATGGAATATTGTTAGACAAAAACGATGAAGGAGATATTGAAGACAAGATGAGCCAGATTATCCGTCATATTTCACATGACAGGCCAACCGTCGTCAACATGCTCATAGGAAAGACAAACATGAGTCAATTGTTCGCAATTGACCCTTATCATTAACAATGGTCGTTTTTGGCTTGAGGATAAATTTATGTAATTTAAGTTGTAGTTTTATTATTTAATTGTTTCTTAATTTTT
The DNA here is from genome assembly GCA_034698835.1 of Protaphorura tricampata. Classification (NCBI taxonomy): domain Eukaryota; kingdom Metazoa; phylum Arthropoda; class Collembola; order Poduromorpha; family Onychiuridae; genus Protaphorura; species Protaphorura tricampata. Next base: position 5,864 of record JAQGCB010002522.1, on the reverse strand, counting down.
AATGAATTGTAGTATACATGAAATTGTGTGATTAGTTTTAAATAATTCAAAAATCTCGAAATTAGAATAAAGTGCGGATATGTGAGAATCTAAAATCTACTTTGATTTGATTTGAGCCAAGTTAGATGAGTCAGAATACTCGCGATTTCCATTCGTTTTTTTTTACATTTTATTTGGACAGATTACTTCGCATGCACTACAGTTTTGTATTAATTGGTGTATGGAATATTGAAAGCTCAATTTATTTATTTATTCAATTATTATTAGAATGATTCAGAATTTAATTGGTTTAACCAACACTTGGTATTTGTCTGGTGAATTCGACATTCCAGAGATTGGTAACAGTGGATCCGGCAACAGTCTGTCCCAGGAACCTTCTCAAAATTATATCTCTGAACCAATCCAGTCAAAAAAATCCAAGTTGTCATTCGAGCGACTAGTTCTCCTAAGCAATTCCGCTTTCCTAAACAAAACTATTAATTCATAACACCGAAAGCAAATATAAAATGTTAAAAAATATACCTGCAGAAAACGTGAGTAATTTTTCCGCATTTATGACCTTATTTCCTTGGGCATTTAGAAATCTTTCCGGGATAAATTTCTTCGGCTCATCCCATGTACTTTTGTCAAAGCAAACGGAGTGAGAATTCAACACGATTGTTGTTCCCTAAAAATTAATTCAAAATTTAGTAATCGAGAATGGAGATCGGAGATTCAAGTTTCGGAATACCTTTGGAATGATATAGTCATCATATCGAGTGTCTTGATACACTTTCCTAGGAACAAGTGGGACAACATCTGACATTCGAAATATTTCCAATATCGTTGCTTCTGTGTATGGCAATTTTTCTTTATCCTCGTATTTTGGCAACACACCAGGTCCAACAACTGAGTCCAGTTCTTTCCTTATTTTTCTCTGCACGTCCGGATAGAGAATGAAAAATAAAATGCCAAAACTCAATGTATTGGACGTTGTGTCAGCGGCACCCAAGAAAAAATCGTACAGAATGGAGACCAAAGTCTTTTCTGGAAAATTTATTTAATAATTAATTAATTTAATAATTAATTAATTAATTTAATAATTAATTAATTAATTTAATAATTATACAGGGTGGTTCATTTATATATATTAGGTTTCAAATTTTTTTAATATACCACTCCGGTAAAAAACCGGAGCATAATAGTCGAAAATCGATACCGTGATTTTTTGAAATCAGATCCATAGAAACACACCAGTCTGCAAATTCTGTAAAAACTGTATATCTGTATTGAGGTGAACTAACCTGTGTAAACATTTCCAACAGTTCCGCGCTCTTCTGCTTCATCAATTAAATTGAAATAGGCTTCAATAAAATTTTGTGGGTTTGTCTTGTAAGTTCCCCTTGATTTGTGTTCAGCAATGAGTCCCTGTGTGCAAAAGAGGACTTAAGGGTAAGGGTAGACGCTGAGTAACCTTAACTTCACACCATAATTCTTCACAAAATATTTGTTTGTAAGGTCGGTCAGTTTGAATTTATGGTTACACAATGCCCACCCTTCCGAAAATACTATTCCTTTTGGGTAACAAATATTTTTTTCATTTAGTTTCTCAAAATTTAAAAAAAGTAAAAAATTTCCAAGAAGTTTACAGTTGCATTAATTAAAGGGTGTAACTACCGATGCACACTGGAAAATCACCAATTCGATTATAATAAAGAAAACAGTGGAGCTCAAAATTTATTACACGTGCAGGGTGTAGCAAAAGTAACGTTGAGACAGAGTGATAAAAGAAGGTTTATTTTGAGACACCCTGTATATACCAATACCAATTACCTGTTTTGACGATCCCCATCTTGACACTGGAAATGTCTCCATATTTGTCTTGCATTTTTGTCAAAGCCACATGTGGGTATTTTGTATTCAATAATGCCACTTGGACAAGATTACCAATAATTGGGTATGGGAATGGTCCTATAATGAAGTAAAAATTAATGATAATTAAGTGGCCGTGAATTATATAAATTTGTTGCAGTGTTTCACCTGGTGGTTCGTTCTTTCTCCTTGTCATCATTGCCCGGATGACCAAGACTAAATAAATGACACATAATGCGATCAAAATATGTACAAAACCATTTTTGAATTTTAATTATTTTTTGAGTGAGATTATATAACGAGGGAAGAGTGGGATGTGCGAGTGTTCAACTGGATTTCCATTGTGGTATGAAAGTAGTTTATAAGTGGTGCGTTAATACCACAATAATGCTGCACAGCAAATGTATGCAAAATCGCCCAACTTGAGTTGAATACCTGGAATTATGAAATTCCACTTGAACTTGAATAAATGAAACATAAATGAAATTCTGGTTTGATCGTCCGCCTAGAGGAATTCTCTGAAAAGTCAAGTTATGACTTTACGAGGACTCGTTTGACTTGTTTTTCTCAAAAACTATGCAAATGAAGTGTGAATTCGTACAAGTCATAACATGTATCACCCACAACAGCCGCAACGCCAAAGTATGACCAAAACTATTAGATGAGTTCAATTCATTTCAATCCATCTGCACTACTTTTTTTGGTAACTCGGGTCATTCAAATGATGAAGACAAAAACGTTTATGGTCAATGTCAAATTTGGCCCCTCCAGAGGTCACTGAAAGTAGGCCTCCATTAGGTTAACCCATATGGACCGGGAAGGGAGCAAACACCTACCACATCCTTCTCCCTTCCCGGTCCATGCGGACACAAAGGAGGAATGCATAAAATGTTATTCGCGGAGAAGGGCATCACAATTTAATTTAATTTGCGTCTTAAACAATGTAATACGTTTGACAGGATTGTCTCAACATATAAACACAGGATTACAATGAATATAAGGCAAATCCACGCACGCTATGCTTTCTATAGCCCCGTCGTTTACAACAATTCAGACGATTTACAACAATTGTGTATTACAGTGTGAAAAATTAAGTGGACGGAGGCATAATTCTTCAGGAGATTAATAATTCTCGTAATTTGTACTTGAGAAATCCCTATTCTATATTATTGAAAGTAAATTTCTGGCTCCATCAGATAGGGAAAATAAGGCAGTAAACTTTCATCTTTTAGAACATAGAGCAATGCATATGGCCATGAAATAAGAAATACCATGAACATAAAATATCTCCGCCATTTTTCCGACCCTAGAAGTCATGAGGGTGTCAGCCGTTTTTTAATTCATCTCACAAGTATTAAAATCAATTAACTTTGTGCGATGTATACTTCAAAGATTATCACCTTTCAACGTTTGATTTATTACAGTTAAATGAAAGGAGGTTACATGTATTAACCACCACACTTTCATATCACGACACGAGTTGTTAAACTTTACCCTTGACCTTTATCCTTTCCATCTCCTTTGCCGTCATGGTTTTTCCCTTTACCTCCCTTGTTATTAGTCTTTCGAAAATGACTATGTCTTTCTTTTTGTTTTGCGCCTCTTGCCCTGGCTTTCTCCATTCTTAGTTTGTGTTTTTCAACGGATTTCTTTCGTAATTCTTCTAACCTCTTCTTCTTTGCTTCTTTGGCATCAGCAGGGTCTTTAGATTTCTCTGCTTTTTTGACTTCTTCCTCTGCTTTTTTGATTTCAGCAACTTCCTTTGTTGCATCAGTTTGTTCCTGCTGGACTTCTTGTGCATCCTTCTTGTCTTCAGCTTCCACCTTTGCCACTTCAGCCGGTGGTACGCCTTTTTTATCTTCAGGTGATAATTCCTCCGGCGGTGGTTGTTCTAATCCACCAGACGGTGGTGATGACCCGTCAGCGGTCGCGGGGTTAGTTGCTGGAGCTGCATCTCCTGCTCCTGTGTCACCAGCACTCTTGTCTGTCTCCACATTTCCTTCCGGTCGAGCCCGAGCCTAAAACAGTAAAACGGAAATTAAAAATTGTGTACTTTGAGATCTTGAGAATTATGTGAAAATCGGACCAAAATTCCTGTGAGTAGACAGGAGGCTAGGACCCAGTACATCAGAAACTTCATTTCGTGAGTTGTCTCAAAAGTCCAATGACATGTTTACAGGGCCGGGCACTCAAAAACACTTCCGTGTAAGTTCAATAAACAATATTATTGTTGTGCACTGGACACGCTGACACCGTGACACCATTGCATCCATTGCATGCATTGCATGCTATACCATAACGGCTCCGAATGAATAATATTTTCCTCTGCTGTGGTTGTTGATGATTTTGGCTCGTTGAACCTTGCGCTATCCACGCCGTGTATGCAATGTGCATGGCAGGCAATCCGTCAACAAACAATTAAATTCATGACCGGGTCATTCATGCCTTGCACTTATCCGACAATATGAAATAATGCAACTGTGATTGCATGGGTTAATTAATTAATTCAAAACTACATGTACTTTTTAGTGTAAATTGTGTAGTTTTGCTTTCCATTTGATTGGCAATATGGAAACAATTGCAACCAGATAAATTATTACAAAAATTAAGACCGATTTCCATTGATTTGATAATGAAAAGTTAAAAAAATGCATGATGTATGCGTAATTATTTAGTAGACGAATCCCTCAAAATCGGAGTAAATTGATTTAATGGCGTGAAAAATTTGTGATGACTTCTAAATTTCAATTTCTCCCTACCGTACGTTTTTAAATTTTAAAATATGCCTCCAGCACAGCGTAGCAGTAGTGGATGATATGATTTGCAAAAACTCTCAGAAATAATTTAAATCGAAATTGTGAATGAATTTGTGTGTGCTGAGTTGGATTTGGTTGGATTGAATCTCTAGGGTAAATTCAAATAGGCATGACAGGACACACAGCCAACTCTAATCGTACGTAACATGAAATCGAAAAAATGCTGTTAAAAATCTCATTTATTTTTTGATTTGTTGATACGAATTCATATCATATGATGCCAACCAATGGCAAGTGACGAATCAGTCAAGGATTTGATCTCTGGACGAATCACACATACACTGTGTTTGTGTTCGACTCAAGCGCACTTTCACTTACTTATACGCACACAATCCGATATGATCCTTATGGGACTGTTACTGTTACCGGAACAAATAAACGCCGGGGCGATTAATCGGTCATTTACGATATATACCAATCTACTACTACAAATTGTTTTTACGTACATTGAGTTTTTTTGCATGAAAAGTGTTTGCTTGTGAATCAAAACTCGAAAGAGTTGATTGGAAACGTTTGAAGTGAGAATGAAATTGGAGTACCGTAAATGACCGATTAGATGCCCGGGCTTCTATTTGTTCTGGCAGGGTCAAATGTCGCAGACTTTCACCACTTTCTCCATAAACGTAATGGAGAAAGACCCTGCTTCTATTCGGGGCCAGGCTTCTATTGAAGACCCGGCTTCTAATCGTTCATTTACGGTACTCTCATTCTCGTGCACTTTCATCATCTGTATTTGTATGTATCCAATACAAATCCAACCCACTCACAAAATGTACCGTAGAATCAAAAGGAAAACCTGTGAGTAATTTAATGACGTCATTAACGCTCTCTCTCTCAGAGTCCGGGTCTAGTGGTTTGAATAATAAATTTAGTTTAAAACCGATTCCAGTGACCCAAAGGCTAGGACAAGCCGTTGCCTCACTATTGCGCTATGCTCTGTATAGGTAGAAATAGAAATTAACCCAGACCAGACCCACATCCCAATTCCATGCACTCAATCCACTACTGATGACCTCGGTCGATTCGTCCTCTGCACAAAAGACTAAGACCCAATCTAAATTATGTACAACAACATGACAATTAAATTACTATCATACGTACTCCAACTAATTAAGGTGAATTTTGAATGATCTCGAGTTATGGTTCTCTGCCACGAGGTGGCAGAGGAATGCTGAACACGGAGGCTGCAACCAACAG
>JAQGCB010002521.1:0-11387 GCA_034698835.1 Protaphorura tricampata | reverse complement strand
ACTAGAAAAAAAATATGTCGTATCTGGGTGCTGGTAGACACCACATGACTATCCCTTGTTAGTCACTTTTCATTATTACCCAGTATTTTCGACTAAGCTTAAGTATCAAATGTGATCAAGATCAATTAATTGATGTATCAAGTGAATGTTTAATTTGCGTAGTTAGCTCGTGTATTTTTCCGTAGGTCTTGAGTGTTTTTCTATATACATTTAATTGTAAGTTTAGCCAAATATTCTTAAAATGCTAAAATATCCAAAATCGAGCACGTGCCACGAATTTATGTTGCTGTTGCTTGTTTAAGTATTACTATCAAATAGTCAGGTTCATGTTTCTATTTACTTACGTACGTGTTGAATATTAATGTTTTACTAATTACAGAATTCCATTCGTTACGTGTTACAGTGAAACCTCTCTAATAGAAACTTCCGCCTGAGAACAGTTAAGAATGTACTCTGTGTCTTAAATAATGAATTCCGTCACTACTTCACCACGCACACAAGTGTTTTTTGGTGGAGAGGTTCCTATAAGGAGGTTTTACTGTTACACAAACGTGGTTTGATGCCAAAAACTAAAAGAACATTAGCTTTAGCTTTATGTTTAAAAATGTTTAGCCCGAATATATGTTATATGTTTGTTCGCTGTATTGTTATGTAGAGTAGAAATATTGGAATTAATACCGAAGTGTCGCTCTAATCTTTAGAATTTAAGAAACGGTACCTGTTGAACTTTGTTAATTAATACCTGTCTTGTGAGTAAAGTTCACTTAATGACGTGGTGAGCTAAAACCACTGCAACATACCTTTTCTTCTGTCTTATTATTTACACTGCACTGCACTGTTGAAAATTTAGTTATATGCACTTAAACTTGCACACATGAACGAGGTATAGGTTTTAGTAACTTTAGACGGATCAGCAATATCGAGATATCCTAACTTTCAACTTTCTTTAACAATTGACTCTCACTTCAATTCTTTGAGACTAAACGCAGTAGAATAATAAAAAATGCATTGCCCAATGCAATCCTGGGTGTCGGATGGTAGAGTAGAGAGGATTTCCTTTGGATATTTCTAATCAAATCCCATTACCACAAGAAAAACAAAAAGACACAATAAGCCGAAACCGAATCATCACCAAAGTTTTCGAATCGTTCAGATTGCTAAGGAAGTGGTTAGACATTTTTTGCGATTATTTGGAAAATACGATGAGGTATTGCACTGGAATCGTAGTATGCCTTAGCCTTTAGCCAGTTTCCATGATTTCTCCACTAACTTACGTAAGCTAATGAGAAATTAGCCTATCATGCCTGCAGTTGAGATATTAAGAAACCTGGTTCCAAGTAATTCCAATTCCAAGTATAGGAATCGTCACATACAATACAGTATGGAAGTAAACATTTATCAATATTGCTTTTGAAATGGAAATTAAGCTTAAGTAAAACTTTCTTAGTAATCTGAAGGATTCAACAAACTGTTCATTGGTGTAGAATCGACTTGTTTTTCTTATTTTCTTGTGGGGTGAGAGAAATGATTACCAAGTGGATGAAATATACAAAGGAAATCCATCCGCCGTCGTCCTAATCTTATATAATATGTACAATTTCACATCCATTCCAAAGTACAAAGGATTTATATTTTTACGATTCAAAGAATTCAAGGGAAAACCAATGCAATATGATTAAAAACGGTAAAAAACTAGCCACAATTTCTATTCATCATACACTTGTATCCAATTCAACGTAAGTGAATATTGAAAACAAATAATTCTCATAACCAAACACGACGCGACGACACACCTTTCAAATTCAAAGTAACCTGACTTAATTTGACAAAGTTAACGTAAGTTAAAATTAAAATACGTTAAAAGTAATAAGAGAAGCACCTTTGCAATATCTTTGATACCAGAGAGAAAGTAAATCAGGATTTTTGGGAATTAAATTGCAATTAAAAGTAATAACATAACAGGTGATTGAGGCATTTTTTTTTATTTGTTGCTTAGCTATATACAGAGAGAAGAATTCTAATCGAACAAATACTACCATACCGGAAGCTTTTATTTCGCCAAACATATTGACGTCTTATAGTCTATAGAATCTTCTTCTTCGCTCATGAAAATGGTAGGAAAGTCACTGAAACCCGGAACATTAAGACATTGCCTCTTAGCCATCATTCTAGTCTCACCGATTTTGACCCTCGTCTATACTGATACTGTCTGCAGTCATGATTGTCCTTGTCCAGGTGAAGGGACTCAAGCTTATGGCGAGACATGTGAAATATCAACATGCGTCAAAGTATGTAAATCTGGAAAAGGATTCCAATGCAATGCCAAGAGTCAGACAGCCACTTGTATTTGCCAACCTGAATTTGAGGACTCCTACTACAACAAAGAGAATGATACTTGTGTGGCCAAATTGAATAAAAGGTGTCGATTGAGTGAAATGACCATTCCTTGTGATGATCGCAATGCTACGTGCAGTGTTGAAAAGGAAATCTGTTGTAAACCAGGGTTGGAATGTAAAGCTAGTGGTGTTCCACCTGTCGCCGTCCCAGGTTTTAATGTCCTTATGATCTTGGCCATTGTTACATGTTTGACTTATTTGGTCATATAATTTTTTATTAGTCATAACTAGTGTGAATGGTGCTGATCTGCCAAACTCGATGTTAATTACATATCAATCAATACAGTTCTTTGTTCTCCGATTTTTTACTTTATTAGAGAGATTCGTAGTACTAGTAAAATTGTAAATTGGAACCGTTTGCGTAGTTGGTTTTTTGGGGTTTACATTATTTATTCATTGGCCTTGGAATATCCATAATGATGATTGATGAGTATCGATGGCTGAATCGTATAATTTGTCAGATTGTGAATCCCATTCATAGCACTACTTAACGATATTGACCTGGTCAAAGAATGTGTACCCAGGTACCTTGTACAAATGAAGAAACAACTTCAGAACTGTACCACCTATGCCTGCCCATGCATGTGCCCATACATCCCCATGCATAATATTATTTACTCCTGATTTTTAAATGCTGGCAAAGTGACAGAAAACTCTTCATTCCATTCCGTTCTATCGTCCATATACGCAAAGTAAGTATACTTAATGTTTTGTAAATAAATATGTAATAATAATGTTTTTATTGTTTGAGTTCTAAGAACATTAAACTCACGCTGAACTGACATGCTTACGTGGCACTGAATCACTGAATGTGTACTTTGTACCACCTTCTTCGTACGTATTTCAATGTATGGCTGTATATTAAATTGTACACTTGAATCAATAGAGTAGTGCTGAAGACCGAAACCGAAAGACCAGATCGAAATCCCTAGCTAATCGGTGTTTTTAAAAGTTTTTGTCTAGTTCGTCATCTACAAACTATAATAGGACTGTTTGTCCTCACCTACAGCAATATGGATTCAACTCATGTGCAAGGTTTTTATATTTTACACATTAAAGTACTGATAATTGTCCACGGCAAAATAATGTATGAGTTCTGGGCCAAATGGTCGTTGTTTATTCACTTCCTCAACATATGAAATACATAATACTCGAATAATGCTTGAAAATTCCGCACTACTGCCAATGTGTATGTTTTTTTATTTAGGGAATGTAATGATAGGGAATACTAATTCCAATTATTTCGATACAACGATATTATGCGTCCGAGATTTCGATATTTCAATATCGAAATATCGAGCTTTTTTTTGCATAGAAAATGTATAATATATAACGTCTCAGATTAAAGACTGCTCGTGCATAAACAAAAATGATTCATTCAGTTCTTATTGGTTCCACATCTGCCTTTCTAGATTGATATCCATGCATACATTGAAAATGAAATGGCAAGAAGTAGAAACTGTGAATTGACATGACATTTTAGTTCCTTTTAGGCACTGATATTTCATGCATTGATTTACGATGAACAGAACCACCAGTGGTGGTTTTCAATACATTGCATTGAATTTAATCCATTTGACTGATTGGCCGACTTTCTAGCTCTTAAAATTATTCCAAAATTTTTCCTCTTATTCCACAATATCAGTACATGGGAATCTGTGTATAGTATTGCTGGTGAAAATTGAGAATCTCCGATTTTTATACTCACAAAAGTTAAACTGAAGCACAGTTTCTACCCAGAACAGAACAGAACGTTTCGAATGAGAAAAATGAGTGAAAATGAATTTGCCGAATGAATACTAGCTGTACAATATATCGATACTGAAAAAATGCAGCGTCCTAACCTAAATACTACAGGGTATGATCATTGCTTGCCTTCCCTAATGAAATAATGAAATCTGTAGTTACTCGACGGACCACAAGAACATGATAGTTAATTCTTATTGAGAAAAGATCTTCTTAGAACGTCCACTGAGTAAAATAAAAGGTGTCAATTCAATTGAAAAATAAGTATGGATCTTTTAAATGTGCGTATATTCTTTGCTAACTCGATTTAACAATATTAAAATTTTCTTTGTTTTGTCAGGAATGTATAAAGTGCCTTTGAAGAGGGACAAGAAATACGACATTTCGTTGACGGACTACCTTGATGGAGGAAGTGCAGATGGGGACACCGAGATTTCGTGCATGGATGGGAGTTTATTCACGCATGCGTTTATGCTGCGTCTTGTGTCTCCATTTATGGATTGCCTGTTGACCGGCGTGGTAAGATAATGTATATATCGAAGTTTTGAAAGTTTTAATTGTCTAACTTATAATAACATAACCATGAAAATTAATTCATACTTTCTTTCTTAACAGAGGGACAAGTTCACTGACGTCATAAAAATAATACTACCGGATTATACGTTGTCCACCATCCAAAAGGTGATTCAATTGGCTTATGAGGGATCGACAAATGCAACGAATTTTGTCGAGGCTAGTATCTTAGTTGATATTATGAAAGATCTCTTTCAAATTGACAACGCAAAACTATCACGCCGTCGGGTTGGTCCAGCTGGTCCTCTTTACAACAGAAATGAAGAAGCAGTACCTCAGATAATCCAGGTAGATTTCAATGATGATGATGTTCTTGAGGCTGACATTCTTAATCAAAACATGGCTACGGTTGTAACTGGTGTGTCCATTGAGAATTTGGTGGCAGACGCTGATGGTGGTGGTGACGTGAATCGAAACATGGCATCGGCTGGACCTAATTCGTCCTCGACAACGAATTTGGAATCGACTTTAGAAATCCGAACTCCTCAAGCTCATGTGTCTGGGTCACCCGTGGTGTGTCGTAGCCGTACCGTACAAACAGATGGATTGCAATCGGATGATGAATATTCACAGTCTAGTGCTGCTGAATCTGAGACACCCGAACGGATATTACGCCCTAAAACCAAATTAAAGAAACGCAAACGGAAGTTGAGGGCAAAAGATGAGTTGAAAGCGCCCGTGAGGTATGGAAAACGGTGCGATGACGAAAATGACGATTGGATCCCTCCAACGAAACACCGTCGATGCACCGGTATTAGAGCTCCGGGAGTTTCGGAACAGTCAAGTCAACCCCGTCCAGGTACAAGCAGGATGGGGATGGGGTCAGATGGAGATTCTAATATCCGTACTGACACACTAGTGGATTCCGTCTCGGGTTCCATTGCTCGAAAAAAGAAAGGATTCGGAAAACGAAATGGCTCTGGAATGTCTGGATCTGGAAATAGACAAGTGAATTTGAAGGCATTCCGTAAAAGGAAAAAATACGCCAAACCAACATACAAAACTGCGAAGCGTCGGGAAGCTAGGTCGACATTACAACACACAAATGTCGATGAACCTGCGACTGGTGCAGTTCTAAATCCAAACATTTCTGACATTGTGTACGAAATGAATCGGACAGTGACGAACACACAAGTCGTTGGCGAATTGGCCTCCAATCATGGTCAGCTTCTGCCTGGAGCACCTCTGCCAACGCCATCTGAGCCTGGGCCATCGTCAGCCAAGACCTTTTGCCCTCCATTGGCCAACGTAATGGAGCAACCGAGTACGTCAATGACACGGGCTCCAGATTTACCGACTGCTAACTTTAACTTCTTTGACTTGGATGAATACGAAGAAAAGTATAATATTCCGCCTGTCTAAATCGAAACTGACAGTTAGTTAAGAATTGATTTAGATGATGATCCATAAATATATTAAATAAAAGTTTATCTATTTGGGGAAAACATGTTCAAACTTAAATTGTTCCGAATCTGAATAACCTGAATCAATAGTTCCATTCAACTTGAAGAACTCTAAAATGCTTGGGCGGAAATTATCTTTCTGCAGGATATCACTTTTTAGATTTAAGACATACGTTTTAGACATTTACAATACAAATTCAATGTATCGTGACTTCATTTCGGTGTAGTTAGTGCCTACTATGATTTAGAAGAAATGCGAGCATAATTTGACCTAGCAATATGAAACTTGGCCAAGCTTCAATCGTCGCTGGTGGAGGAGATAAATAGACAACACCCATTCGACCCTTGGCGGACTTAATCATTTGACCAGACCAGCGAAAAAAACCCTTAAGAATAAACCCACGCAAGCTGTCTAAAACCCCTTTTTGCAAGACCGGAGAACTGAACCCCACCCAGTACTACAGCGAAGTGGCAGGGAAAATCCGTACTACTACGCTATGAATCCCGAGCTGTTTTAAATTGAATAATCAAGAAGAAAGTAATTATGTCTGAAATAAAGTGCCCCTAGTAGTAGTAAAATATTACTATTGAGACTGAGAGTCTGAGTGATCGAACTCTCTGCTCCACCCAGTGGATGTCTGTAAAATCAGAGATTCCCGCTGCACGCGCGGTAAAAAAAAATTCTGTATACGATTCTCTGTGCTCAGTAGTGCTCAGTCCTGGCCTGTCCGCTGGGCTGTCATCTCCTCTTCTCCTCTCCTGGTCTCCAAAAAAGTAATTTAATTTTACGAGTTGTATTTTTTTGTCGTTTTTTCACTTTCGTCTAAATTTTTAAAATACGTACGTCCATTTGGTCCACCCTCAACGTCATTTGCTTTGCTCTTTGTCATGTCGGCTGGTGAGTTTTGAGCAGAGTTAATTTACTGACTCAATTTCATTTTTAATTCTTAGTATTAGATTTTTAGCATTTAGCTAGGATGTGGCCGTCACATTTCAAATTATGTGATTAATTCAGACTTGTTTTTTGTTTGTTTTTTAAATTCTTGGACATCGGTCCTAAAATAGTAATGGATATGAACGAGACGCTATCACTAATGTCGCCGGGATTGCCCATTTCGACGACTCATCATTCAGTCCACGTTCATCATGAAGATTCCGTACAACTTGCCATTCCAATGGAAGAATCCGAAGCGACGTCAATATCAACTTCTGAAATGAATGGAGTGTCAATGCCCTTTTGGATGGTTCAATGTCAATCCATTGACCCTCAACAAGAAGATTCCTTACAACATACCATTCCAATTCCAAACGAAGAATTAGAAGTGTCGACAACAATGCCGACACCTGAAATGGGGCAAAATATGTATACTTCAACTCCAACGCCAATAATGGAAAACCAATCTGATGAACCATATTTACTTATAGAAACGTCCCATGACACAAACGTCCCTGATCAACATCAACCAGGGTTCCTACAGAGAGCCTTGACTTGTAACCGTGATGGCTGTGGAACAACCTATCCTAGTTTGAAACAAGTGACCGATTGCATCAGAAGTCATGGGGCAATACGTTGTCATTTTTGTCTACTATTGTTTGAAAGTATTTATGATCTGCTTGAACATATCAACGCTGATACTAGGAGTTGGTCATTGTGCCCAGTTTGCCATGAGAAGGCTGTATTTCATTTTGATTCGTCAACTCACATGGTTGACTGTATTCAGAAGTATTCGAAGATCCAACTCCAATAAGGGTATGATTGCATGTGTGGAGTACAGAAAACGAGCATCGAAATACAACAGAATATCTCAACCTTCACATAATTAATTTTTAGCTTCTAAAAATACAATATTAAAAAAAGCAGAAGAAAATAGATAAAAATCAAAGGAATACAAACGAAAATGCAGAAAAGTACTCAAGAAAACGAAATATAAATACATACAGCAAATACGAACGCATGCAGAGCAGATACAGAAGTAATTATTGGAAATATGAAATACAAAAAAAAAGAAAATATGCAGCAAAATAATAAATCCAGAAAGGAATGCAGAAATATAAAAAATCCATACCAAATATAAACTCAACATACCAGTGACCAGTAGTACCACATCAAGAACCATAACCAACAAAAGAAGTAAACCAAAGTTTTCTAGTTTTGCATGTTCATTATACTTACTTACCAAAGAAGAATTTTTATAACATAACCACCTCTAATTGTGTAATAAAAATTAAATATATCATGAATGCATGCATTGGAATGTCAGCAAACTGTAAATTGTGAAATCATATGTCAATCAATATTATTGGTAGCGAATAAATTAAATTTAAATCATTCAAATTGATTCAAAGTACTACTTCGTCAGAGGGACGCTCAAGCTGTACATTATTATTTGGTTTACTAAAGTCTGAATTGTAACAACTGAGTCGTCGAGATCAGATATAAGATATCTGGTCTGACTGAGAAATCAGATAATCGCCACGAAAAAATATTCTTCAATAAAATATTCTTCCGAAATCCCAAATGCCAAATCTGAATTTAGTCAGATATCTGTTCTATGATCTGATATGACGTGACAGTAATCAGATACAAAAGTGGAATGGATAAATTCAATATCTGATTTCTGACTGGTTGCCTCAGATTTACTCAATAACTCAATCATATAATCTGATTATGACAGAACTTCGGTCGTGGGAACGAAATTATTATGAACCACCTTGTAGTCAAGTTTTTGACACATAGACAATACAAAGTACGCGAGTGAACTCGGCGGGATTCTTCTGGGCTAGATGAAAAATAAAGAAAATAGAAAATAAAAAAGGAATCAAAATTCAACTTTTGGTCCTTTGTTTTCAGTTGACAGTTTTTTAGTGGAACATTCATGATTTTTTGTACGAATTATTGAGATGCTTAATTTTATCTAAATCGACTTATATCCAGAAATTAATAAAAAAAAAGAACCGAAACCCAATTATGGACATGGACGCTCGGTGATAGTGATAAGAATTTCCAGGAATCCAGAATATTCTTGAGGGGTGAGTCATAACTTAAAAAAATAAACATAAAATGTCCAAACTTTAATTTAAGATAAATATATGCTGAAAATATTTCTGAATCCGTAATTAGGCATCATCAAGTAATATTTTTAGTTAAGGCATAAGGTCAAGGTCATGCAGGGTCACGCGGGGTCATAGAATAGAATGTGGGTCGGGTAATATTTTGTGTTCTTTTTCTCTCTTTTCTAATTTTATGACTTCTTTAATTTTGAGAGATTTCAAAAGTAAATTCTAATTAACCAAAAAATATTACATACCAAACCGGTGCAAATTTTTCTCAAATCATGAAATTACGTTCAGTCATTTTAGCTTAGCTTGTTAGCTTTAATTTGTATTTAAGTCTCCAATATTTGTTTTTGGTTACAGTAATAAACTAGATGACTCGGACTGTTAAAATGGACAATCTACAAAATGAAGGAACAATTCATCCCCCGATTTGGGCATATTTCTCTTTCAATCGGTCAACTGGCCGAACTATGTGCAAAGTTTGTCGAAAAACTATGAATATAAAACTTCTGACTGATTTAGACGCTCACCTTAAACGACACCCCACGTTCATGAAAAAGGTCTCATTTTCGGAGCCAGGAAATGGTGAGCCATATAATTTTTGGAATAATTAACCAGTACTGAATTCATTGGAAGTTTTATTTACCAATTCTATATTTTTACCAGCTCATGCTGACGGGTCAGTTCTACCTGGCAGTCTGCCGTTACCGTTTCCCTTGACTGGGATTTTGCCAGGAGTCCGCTCACCTGCTGCTCCGGTCCTGAAAAACCGAAATTCTAGGAATTCAAAAGGTAATTCATAATCCATTGGTTATATCTGGTTGAATTCAAATATTTCGTATTCGGTGGTAACAATTTCACCAAATCTGAATGTTCAGTAATCAATGGGATTTCAAAAATATTAATATTTTTTTTGTTTATTAGGAGATCGGATGGTTGGATTGAAACGTGATTTTCTAGTATGGGATGAAATTTTTCGTATGCAAGAGTCGAATGCTGATGTCCACCTGATATGTGGAGATGGTATCGTTCCCGCACACGCTTTTATTCTTCAATATGCCTCATCCTTCATCGACACTCTTTTCACTGCCTTGGTAAGTAGTCAAATAATCTGCTAAAATATCCTGAAAAGTAGATATTGACGGTGACGGCCTTTTTTAATTTTTTTTAACAGGGTGATAATTACACTGAGATCAGAAAAGTTCTACTCCCAGACTTTACGGTCGTTTTCGTTCAGAGATCAATCGAACTCATCTACTCCGGCACTACCAACGTGAGCTCCAGGGCAGAGGCTGATTATATTCTTGAAATCCTGGACACTTTTAAGATTGACCGAAAAAATATTTCCTTACACCATGCGAATGCTCCTGGAGAAGAACCCGTCGTAATCGTCATATCTTGTGAACCAGAAGAACCAGAACCTATGATACTAAAGGATGAAATTATATCTCAAGATATTTATGATCCGGAGACTGCAGATGATGGTATGACTTTAAAAATCACGGATGTTCGAGGCGCGTCGACCCCAACCCCACCAAATAAAAATGTTGACGAAGGCCAAGATTTTCCGCCCTTTCCGCTTGTAGTTCCTAAAAGAGAACCGATTGACAAGGACTATACCCATACGAGCCCTCCCCACACCGAATTTCAAATTGAACCCGAGCCGGAGGCTTCCTCATCCTCTGCGTCTGCCGCAGCAGCTCCAAAAAGAAGAGCTTTGCGTTCAAGAGCGAAATTATTGTCCCAAGTCACTTACCAAGAATCTGGGACTGAGTCCGAGTCGGAATCCGAATCTTCCAACAGTAGTGATGGTGTTGTATTTATAAAATCATCCAATACTTTAAAGAAGAAATCTCCAGCAGGGGCAGCTCCTTCTGCTAAGAAAAGAAAAATGGGAGGAGCACTGGGATCTTACATCGGAAACAAATCTGAGGACGAAGAATACGCCATGCACACTTCTGCAACTCCACCGAGTTCTGAAACTTCGGACAGTGACCAAGAATATAAATCCAAAGCTCCGAAACAGCAGCGCACTCAGAAAGTGAATAAGGCCCTTGCTAAAAATGCAAGGGTGTCTGCATTGTACGTCAAGGCCATCGCAAATCTTCAAAAAGTGAAGCAAGCAAATTTAAAGCCACGAAACACTACAATAGCAAACTCAGGCAAACTCTACCCAAATAATAACAGTAACAACAAAAGAGATTTGGAAGTA
>JAQGCB010002520.1:0-11388 GCA_034698835.1 Protaphorura tricampata | reverse complement strand
AGGTTTAGATGAGATATTTAGCTTGTAAGTGTGTTGTGTTGTTGTGTTGTTGCGTGCACATAACGTTTTGGGTTTTTCTTGGGGTTTTCTTTTCTTTTTTTTCTTTCGCACGGGTGGCTTTGGTGGGTCAACAACACGACACTCTTAAGAAGCCTTGGCAAATATTTGGCTCACTAAAACATGGAATCGAACAAATGAATTTTACAAACAAAATGGAAAATCCTTACCAGAGAACAAGGGATTTTATTACTCTTTGTTGAAACTTTTGCGACCACCAGAAATATTGGGGAATGCGTCCTGGAATAGAGTCCCGGCTTTACTGAAGTGTCACAAGACCGTATTCGTTGGGAATGAAGATGGCATTCAACGTTATTCATTGTTTCTGAAAACTTTTAAAAATGAAAACAATCGAATTCTGTACAAAGGAAAAAAATGGTGATTTCATGATGGTGGACGATGGAATTCTGGGGGGAGAAAGAATGATGGCTTTGATAGAGTCAGGGGTTTACAATGAGTGGGTCAGTTTTTTTTTATTCTGCGGACATGGTGAAATTAACTAAAGCAGTGGATTTGAGGTATGATACGGACTCACCTGTAAAGGCATTAAATCTCAAGTCGACTGTAATCGTCGTGTGTTCTACGTTATACCTTGTATGTTTCGGAGTTTTAATTCTGTACGGAATTTTAGAGTGTAGAAAAAGCGTTATGGTTCTTGTACTTATTGTTTATGACGTATTCTTAAAAGCACTCATTTTTGTCCGCAAGAAATTGTGTGAGGTCGAGCGACGTATCCACAATTTTTATGATAGTTGGAAATGTATTTAAGTGATTTAGCGTTGGGTGATTCATTTCTCTTTATGGTAATTAGTAATTAAGCGATATGTATTTGAGCAAATGGCAGAGAAAGTATCAAGTTTCAGGAGAAAAATACATTGTTGGTACACTTTTTTTTGTATATTTTTGCTTAAGTTGATAATTTGTATGAAAAACTTTAAATTATTTACCTTAACGGGCCTATAATGTGTTGAGACCGCTAATGTATTCTCAGCGGTCTGTTCAAGGAATTAGACATAATTGAAACTCTGATTGACTCATTAACATAATTAACACACATTATTTACGGTATCAAAAAGTTTCAATTGCGTTAAGTGCATGCATTAAGTAAGTAAGTACTAATTAGCAAGTTATAATTAGCAGTAATTACTAATTGTCCCGATTCCCGAGCACCATTTAATTAATAGAATTTTTTTGCAAATGTATTCATAATTCATATTGACCTCGCCACGTGTTCTACTTTTCTTTAGGAGTAAACTAATGTGAGCTTTAATTTAGACAGTTCTGATTTCTGAACAATTATTTCAATTTTGAATGAAAGTGTGTAGTAAGTACTCTGATGGTTGTTTCGGAATTAATACGAATGGTAATTAACCACAATTAGTTATAAGAATTGTTAAGAGTGTACCATCTGTGGCTCCTATAAATAGTAAACCTCTTAACGACTCTTTTCACACTCCAAAATCAATTTACTATTTACAAAAGAAAAGCGGTCAATACTACAGTCATCATGATCAAGGTAATTAAGGCATTTCAATTGTACAGTAGAAACTAATGTCCTTTGAGTCCTATTAATAAGCAGAAATGTTAGATAATTCTTCTAAACAATTCAATTTGAAATTAAGCAAATTTAAAGAATTAATAAACCAAAAAAAAAACACTAACCACAGGCTCGTTATTGTAAATAATATAGAATTTATAATGCTCTATACTGGTTTTAAAAAATATAAATAGAATAACTTTTTTTTTACACGGACAGTTTCTAGTGATCGCAGTTGTCGTCGCTTGCGCTACAGGTGAGTACACTTTCTTCTAATCCAACTCAAAGATTATATTGTAAATTTTTTAAAAAGAAAACTGAACTCGATGCTGTATAAGAATTTTCTCTCTTTTTTTCAGTTGGGGTTGAATCTTCAGCAAGTGCAAGACTCAAGGAATCATGTACAGTCAAAGACCCTGAAGTGAGGGAAGACCGAACAATTACTCGTTACCAAGCGGGTCGAAAAACTTATTTTTGGACTTCAGATGGTGGAATGTATCAAATTGACAATCAGGAAAATGCCGTTAAAAATGTGGCAGAGGCCGCATCCCAGTCGCGTCAACCTGTCAATATGTGTGTGAGTCAATCCACATCTCCTTACACAGTCAAGATGATTGAAGTAGACAATGACGACTCCAAGACGGCATTTCCAATGACGAGCTGGGATTGGGAATCTCTGGAATCCATCACATTGTAATCAATTCGAAAAATGCATTCAATTAATGTAATGTAATCTTCTCCTCATATTGCTGAATCAAAATTTGAAATGATCAATTGGATGTGCCTTTAAAACATTACCTTAGTTTTTAAAATCTGGCTTAGTCAATTAATAAATTAAACAAAAACAAACAAACGGGTTTCTATTCCGCTATATATTGCATTCAATTGGAAAATTTATGAGTGACTGTTTGGAATCATGTTTCGACATTTCTGCTAAATGTTGTTTCTTAAATACATAAAGTACGACAGATTTGTCATTGGCTTTATTTGTCCCACTTGCAATTCACATCCTGCACATTCAGAAGATCGAAAGCTTCTTCTGTTGAACGTCTGGCTAAACAATGCTCCTGCTTTAATTTCTGTTATGCACGATTAGCACGCTACTTGAATAACAAAAACATTTTTATTTACATTTCCAATGATATAATCCGCCATTTGAGATATTTAAAGAGATTCATTAATGTATTACTTTCTAACCTAATAAAATTATCCGTTGTGCCTGCGTTTCTCTTGAGGGGTAAATGAATGAGAACATTCATAAATGCACATGTGAGAATCTGTGCAATTATTTTTTGAATGAAAATGTTTATACAGAGTAACTACCTCAGTACCATCATGATGGTTGTTGTGGTATGAGTTATACAGTGGACTCTCTATATATCGAACTGTTAATACATAATGTACACAAATCTGTACGATATAGAGAAAGTTCAATATAGAGAAACTTTCTATGTATCTTTCTATATACATAGGGAAT
This sequence comes from Protaphorura tricampata, assembly GCA_034698835.1. Taxonomy (NCBI): domain Eukaryota; kingdom Metazoa; phylum Arthropoda; class Collembola; order Poduromorpha; family Onychiuridae; genus Protaphorura; species Protaphorura tricampata. The sequence goes on along the minus strand of JAQGCB010002520.1, from coordinate 8,317 downwards.
TCGTCCGGGCCTTACATTTTGATCGATATAGTATGAAGGTGTCCGATATAGAGAAGGTTGATGTTGATGTATAGAGAGTCCACTGTAATGGTAATTTAACACAATCTGGTGAGATTTTTCCTTACCAAATGAAATATGTGTAACAAGTATAAGAGTGGAACATGCACGCACGTGTTCTTACTATTAATAACTAGTAAACTTTTCAACGACTCCCTTTCTCTCACACTACTCATTCCATTCTAATTCTACCACACACTTCAGAATCAACGCAACAGGCAACAATCAACTTCATTCAACACGTGAAAAATCTGAGTCATCATGATCAAGGTGATGTATTTTAATTGTTCGAGAGAGAATTCTATTCCATTTCATAGTACTGATTATTGATGCATGTTCGACTCCTTAAACTCAGAAATGTTGGTTATTTCTTCAAAACAGTTCAACTTGTACGCGAGAGAATTAATAATTGACCCAATATAAAATCCCTATAACGACGGGTTCGTTTTGAATAGCAGAGAATTTCTATGCTCTCCAGTCTCCACTGGTTTTAAATAATATTATTAACATGTTTAATTTTGTATGTTTTTGTTTATCACGACAGTTTCTACTAGTAGCAGTTGTCATCGTTTGCACCACTACTGGTGAGTACAAGAACTCACAATCAGAAACTAATACAGAGGAATCCCTATATAACAACCTCCCCTATATCGTACACCTCTCTAAACCGACCAGAATGTAAAGAACGCAAGACGTCCCTTTTCATGCAAATCTGTGTCATTCCACTTTCTGTACATATATTAAACTTTCTCTTTATTGGACACATTCTAGTGCATTTTTCTAGTTCGGTATATAGAGAGTCCACTGTATAGAGGAATTCTATTGTAAAGTTTTCAAAAAAAATAAAATATTTAACTCCTCAACCTGATGCATAATTGTCACTGAATATGTAGTAATAAATATCTCATGGTTTTTGGTTCAGTTGGTGTTGAATCCGCGGCAAGTCAAAAGCTCAAGGAATCTTGTACAGTTCCACCAATCGAATCACCTGAAGTAAGGGAAGCCAGAAAAATTATTCGTTACCAAGAGGGTCCGAAAACTTACTTCTGGACTTCAGATAGTGGGATGTATCAAATTGAGAATCATGAGAAGAGTATTAAAAATGTGGCGGAGGCTGCGTACAACTCGGGTCGATCAGTCAATATGTGTGTGACTCAATCCACATCTCCTTACACAGTCAAGAAAATTGAAGTCGACAATGACGAGTCTGTTCTTACAATGGCGAGCATGACCTGGGAATCTCTTCAATCCATTGTGTACAATCAACTTCAAGACATCCAATCAATCATTTAGTCTTCATAAGTCTTGTCGGAAAGTACAATGTCAATTTTCATATTCAATGTGCAATATGTTATATTAGCTATCATCAGGTCAATGTTATGTTCAATAAAAATTTGAAATAAATCGGATTGTCATCTTAAATACCGGACATTAAATTTGCATTACACAACATTAGAGCAACACACAACATTAGAGCTCCAAGATTAATCCGATACATCACAAAATATTTATGTATGAATTCTCTGAAATATTACATGGCTATTTCAGAACAATTGATTAAAAATGCAGTCTTTCATTCTAGACACAGTTGATAAATCAGATTTCTTGAACATGCAATGTTTAACAAATGCTTATTGTAAAATGACCGAAATAGTCGGATCGTTGGGACATGAATAAACTTCAGGTCTTCTCCAACACGCTTATGGAGAAATTAATGAACGTACTATGTGGCATTGACATTAAATTTGACCCTACTGGAACAAATAAACGCCCGGGGGATTAATCACTATTTAATGGTTATCTCCAAATTCCAAACCACTTACCCGATTCGGGAAATTCGGGGTTGGGAGACACAAATGCTGGTGCGGTGCGGTGAAAGTCGTGCGTAGCGATTGTGCCGGCGGAAGAAAGTAAAACCGCGTACCATTTGAAAAGAAATATTTTAGAATGTAGAAAGAAAGTTTATTTTTTATTCCAAAAGGACGCTTTGATTTATTTCTTTGAAATTCCGATTCCAGGAATTTGATAAATTAATACCAAGAGAAAATGACATCCTCACTAGAAGTGTCAGCGGCAGGAAACTCTACTACGTCCACGGTAGAGACCCTCCAGACATGGATAGAAGATTTAGCTTATAAAAATAGGACTTTAGAAGAAGAAAATAAATCCTTGAAACTGGAGAATCAAAGACTGATGACTGAGATGGAGAAAATGTCACTTGATATCAAAAAATATGAAGAGGTAAATTTTAGAGCTTTTTATTTTTAATACACACACGTATTTTAATTTTACACATTACGCATACGCTGTAGTAAAATTATTATCTTTTAAATAGTTTTGCATATTTTCATAAGATCAAATTCAGGATTAACAGAGCAGTAAAAAAGTGGACGATTTTGGAATAAACATAATTGAAATGTGATTGAAACGTAAAACATTAATTGAGATTACTTTTGAAAAACTGGTCAATCACATGAAATTATAATTAATCGTAATCACTTCCCATAAAATGACGAGTGATTTGTAATTGTAATTGTACGTAAATAATTACCAAAGCAGAAACAAAATATTTTAATTTAATATTAATTAAATGTTTGACCAAAATCAAACTCTATATATTTACAACTGCAACTGTATTTCATTCTCCTTATCCATATTAGGAGAATGTGCCGACAAGAAAGCGCACAAAAATTAAGACTGAACCTGTAGGAAATGATGGAAATGTGAATGATGAAGCATTGGAAGGATCACAATCTCTGGACCTAATTAATCAGCCGGACGTACCGAATGTGAGAAACTGAAAAATTTGATAGAAATAGAATATATTTTATCTGTAACTTACTGGATGAGCTGATTTGTTATTGAAAATAGTTTTTTGCTGTCCGTTTCTAAACGGGCCATTTATTTTGCAGTAAATTAAATCCCCCAAGTCCAGATTTGATGTTTGACTAAAATTGTGACTAATAAATTCAACATAATATTTTTTTATGATTTCAGTCAAGTCAAAACAGTGGCCGAATTCAAATAGACAGTCTACTGATGTTAAATGAGCGTCAAAATCAGGAACCAGATAATGTCTTGGTCGTCTTGACTTGTCATATTTGCAAGAACACTGTGAAGACAAGGTAACACAATTGTACATACGAATATTTGTGTTTGAAATTAATATAATTCCAATTCCTTTTCACAGGTACCAATGCACTCTGTGCAAGGACTTTCACTTATGTATTGGCTGCTATGGAAGGCAAGGGCATCCGCATAAAATGCAGAGGATTATTGACGAAACGGATAATGCTAATAGCTCCGGTATCCATCCCATGTCGTCAGGGAACACAAAACAATTAAATCCACAAGAGGTGAGAAGGCTCTCGATACAACGGTCCATTCAAAGTCTCGGGCACGCATGCAAGTGCAAAACACCTGACTGTCTACTTCCGTCCTGTCAGAAAATGAAACGTGTTGTAACACACTCTAAGGTGATTTTAATTTTTTAAATATTCATTCGTTTAAGTGCTTAATTAGAAGTAGTCATAAAATTTTTGAATTTATATTTCGCAGGTTTGTAAGAGAAAGACAATTGGCGGTTGTCCGATTTGTAAGCAGTTGATTGCTCTTTGTTGCTACCACGCCAAGCATTGTACTTGTACTGAAGCCAAGTGTACAATGCCTTTCTGTTCCCAGGTCAAAAACAAACTTAGACAACAGCAGCTTATCCAAAAAAAAGTGTGACAGAAAATAAGGATTGGTGTATTTCTCAGGGAGTCAGGGAGAAAGCGAATTTACTTTCTCTCATAAAAATACGGGATGATGATATTTCTATGGGGTTGACATTGACAAAATAAAAAGTTCATATCCAGTAAACTCGTAAACCTCAAATTCAGCCTTAGGTAGGTCAAATTGACAGTACAAATGAGGTCATTCAATCAAAGTAAGGAACTGAACATTTCGATACATTTATAAGTATAATTTAAATTATTAATTCCTACGTTACAGTAGTTTAATACGGAAAATGATAAAATCCCGTTCACTAAAATGATTAAATGATAAGTATATGCTAGAATATGTATTTTTGAAATTCTTTGCAGAAGAAAATATAAAATGATACGAAATGTTTTCGCTGTATAGTAAATAACAATTGCACGACTGAGACGAGTTAATTTGAGAGAAAGTTAAAAAAATTCATTTTCTAGTTCTAGTTTAGAGGATACGGTACACGGAAAACATAGAAAGTGGAAGAATTGGGTCAGTGCGTTTTCAAAATATACAATTTTTGAATACTTTATAATTTATTGTATACATATTTTCCGTAATGGATCTGAAAAACGTATTTAGTAATGCAAATTCAGATTGGGTGATTCGTCCAAGGAATTACACATAAATGAAAGTCTAATTGACTTATTAACCGAATTAACACGACTACCACGCACGCACGCACGGGTTCATAAAATTTTAATTGTCCCAAATGAAAATCTGGTAGTCGTAGTATGAGTTCTTAATGTAGTTCACCATAGGTATGTCATAATTGACAATTAGAAAGCAGTAAGTACTAATTAATTAGCAAAAATTTTTAATTGCCCGAACACCATTTAATTCAGTACTAAGTAATACGTATTGAATACATACGGAGAGTCGCCACGTGTAAAAATGTAATTTCCTTGCGGAATAAATTAACTTGAGCATTAATTGAGACAAATCTGTACAATTATATTCAATTTTGAATGAAAATGTGTAACTACAATTGATGGCTGTGTCGAAATTGATTCGAATGTTAATTAACCACAATTTGTTAAGAATCGTTAACAACAATTATATGTTCGTGTTAAAGAGGTACTTCCTATAAATAGCAAAGTTTTTAGGCGACTCTTTTCATACTCCAGAGTCAACTTACTATTATAGACAACAACGCGAGGTCAACATCATCACTATGATCAAGGTAATTCGGTATATTTGAATTGTACAGAATCCTTTTCATGCATAGTCTCCCGTAGTACAAAGTATTGTCATTTCGTTTCAGTAGAAGTGCTAGTTAATTCTTCAAAACAATTCAACATGAACCCCATTATCAAGATTTGAGTTGAGAATTAAATAAATATACCTAAGTCCGTCCAGTAGAATAACTTTTAAGAAGTTTTAAATAGTAAAGAATCCGATGGATGAAAGAATGCTGGTTTTGAATAATAAAATAAACTTAACTTTTGACTTTTATTTTTTACGCTGACTGACAGTTTCTTCTGATCACAATCGTCATCGCTTGCGCCACTACTGGTGAGTATATAGTCTTTTTGAGTCGACTAATAGAACGTTTAAATATGTAGAGATGATAAATTCTAATTTTTTATTGTTTCGCGAATTCAGTTCAGGTGGAATGTACGGGAAGTAAAAGACTCAAGGAATCGTGTACGGTCAAAGATCCTGAAGTCAGAGAAGACCGAACAATTACTCGATACCAAGAGGGTCCGAAAACTTACTTTTGGACTTCAGATGGTGGGATGTATCAAATTGAAGGTCAGGAGAAGTTTGTCAAAAAGGTGGCAGAGATTGCATACGCGTCGGGTCAACCAGTCAATATGTGTGTGAGTCAATCCACATCACCTTACACAGTCAAGACGATTGAAGTCGACAACGATAATTCCCCAGTTCCATTGACGAGCTGGGATTGGGATTTGGAACCTTTTGAATCCACTCTGTAATCATTTTTCATGTAATCATAATCAATTTGAAAAATCATTCAGTCATGTAATCTTCCTAGAGTCGTATTCGTGTAATATTGGCTTCCTATTCCTTCAAATCTTCTTCATATCTACTAATCTTCATAGAGATAAATTGTTCAATACAAGGTCTACAAGTGTCATTATAAAAATTATATTAATTTAGTCAAACCTAAGAAAATAATTATCAGTTGGTCTTTTGGATGCTATACCCGTCTAATTAAATATATTTGCTTAATACTTCTTAAAATATGAGTACGAAATTGTCGTGATTTGTCAACATTTATTTTTATTTCAATTCAAATACAACCTATATATCTCATTTCAGTCCAATATTCAAAGTCCGAAGCTTAATTAACGGTTCAAGTATACGACATGAATTCACAAGTGTTTAGTTATTAGAATCCGTTGTTTAAAAATTCGATTTTCACACCAGACAGTTACACACAAGTAGATCAAATCAATAAATCAATCAATATTGAACACAAGACTTTTATTTTATTTTGCATGTTTCATGAATACAGTGGCGGTCCAGGGATATAGGAGACACGAAGGGCGTAAGAGCCCTTTGGGCGTGCGGTGGATGTTAAAACCGCGTAATTTTTTTTATAGGTTTCCTGAGAGCCAGGACCCTAGAGAGGTTTCAGTTTTTTACCTTCAGTTTATATTTTTTAAATTCCGATTCCAAGAGTTTGAAAAATAGTTAGAAGAATTAAGACAAATAGAAAATTATGTCATCCTCATTGCCAGCTCCAGGGCCAGTGCCCCCGATCTCTACTGGTTTCACGGTAGAGACCCTCCAGACATGGATAGAAGATTTAGCTTATAAAAATAGGACTTTAGAGGAAGAAAATAAATCCTTGAAATTGGAGAATCAAGAATTGAAGACTGAGATGGAGAAAATGTCAATTGATATCAAAAAATATGAAGAGGTGATTAAATGCTGTAATTAAATTGTAGAATTTTATATATTAATACACAGACGCAGACGTACATGTAGTTTACATAATTCGTAATTTAATTGAAAAATTATTCCCAGCTTATGGACAACGAATAATTTTGTGCATGTCCATGTTTAGACTATTATGGAATTATGTAACTGAAAATTGAAAAGTGATTATTGAAACGTCGAGTATTGCAATTAGTTTAATTTAGGTCATTGAAATTACTTTCGACGAACTGCTCAATTGCATTGTAAATCGTAATTTTAATTAATCACTTCTTAAGAAATGACAAAGTGATATGCAATTGTAATATTTGTAATGAATTTTGTATTCTGGAATTCTGATATTGTTTTTCTTTTATTCCTTTCATATATTTAGGAGAATCTGCCGTCAAGAAAGCTGAGGAAAATTAAGACTGAACCTGTAGGAAATGATGAAAATGTGAATGATGAAGCATTGGAAGGATCACAATCTCTGGACCTAACTAATCAGCCGGACGTACCGAATGTGAGAAACTGAAAAATTTGGTAGAAATAGAATATATTTTATATATAACTTACTTTATGGGCTGATTTGTTATTGAAAATGGTGTCCTGGTGTCCGTATTTCTATACGAACCATTTATTTTGCAGTAAATCAAATTCCCCAAGACCGAATTTGATGTTTGACTAAGAATTGTGACTAATAAATTGAACATAATAATTTTTTGTGATTTCAGTCAAGTCAAAACAGTGGCCGAATTCAAATAGACAGTCTACTGATGTTAAATGAGCGTCAAAATCAGGAACCAGATAATGTCTTGGTCGTCTTGACTTGTCATATTTGCAAGAACACTGTGAAAACAAGGTAAGCCAATTGTACTATCGTATTGTATATGCGAATGTTGTAGACTTAAGATTAAAATACTAAATTTTTACAGACACCACTGTATTGTCTGTGAGGACTTTAACTTGTGTGTTGGATGCTATGAAAAGCAAGGACATCCGCATAAGATGCACAAAATTGTTCACGAAACGGATAAGGATAATGGTTTCGGCTCAAACTCCGTGTCGTCAGGGAACGCAGAAACATCAAAACCACCAATTCCTCCAAATCATGTGAACGCGTCTATACGCAAAGTAGGTGATCTAACTTTCCTGTTCCCGTCCAAGGAAAAACTTATTATAGACCACTCTAAGGTGATTTTAATTTTTATTAAGTAATAACGTGTTCTACAGAATCTTTATTCATTATCATATTTTGCATGTATATTTCTCAGGTTTGCAAGAAAAGGACCGTCGATTTCCTGATGTGTGATATCCTTGACTATATGACTTGATAATTTAAAACCACTGAGCATAGAACGCATACGACGTTGTTGTGCAGGATTACGGTCAGTCAACACCACCGGCCGCATTCTTACCTTACTAATCTTACTCTTCGCATGATTAAAGAATTAAATGTTTAATTAAATATTGGTTATAACACTTGAACTTGAGGTTTAAATACAAATAAGAATAAGGGCTGTAGTGTCGACAAGGCTTTCAAAAAAATATTTAATGTGCGTGGAACTTAAACCTTGCACCTTCAGACTGAAGTTTCCTCATCCCCGCCCCACCACCCCTTTCA